>CACVCL010020995.1:0-70894 GCA_902729485.2 Mus minutoides
ATAGGTAATCTTACCATTCAGGATGTCAGACCCAGCACACATAGCACTGCCAGCCAGAAATGAAAACAAAGACCTAATCCATCAAAGTCTATAGTTCTGGGAAGGCTTCCAAATATACTAACCTTTCTTTTTAACCCCTGTAGATCTGCTTCTGGCTAACCATTCTTGTTAACTGAAATATGTTAACTACAATATGTGTTTTATGTTTAAAGGCTCACCCTGAGAAAGATTCAAAGCTACACTGGAATGCCAAGTACCCAGGATAATTGCCAGATAAAAATCCTATCTCATGTGCAACAAGACAATGCCTAAGCCATATGACGAAGAGCCTATAGATCCTCTCTCCTTACCGAAGGTCTAGTCAGGCTCACATATGTATGCCAAGCCACCTTGTCTTTGCTAACTTTGTTAAGTTTTACCTATTTTGATAAACTAAGTCATTCAAGAAGTTGTGATATTCTGCAATGGTGCACCATGAAAGAACCAGGAAAGTAAAGTTGCCAGTCTCCCTATGGACTATATCTAGGATTTATACTAAAAGAGCTTCAATTCAAGAACTGTAATTTTCTACAACTAACCTTTACAGGAATAAAACTGTGAAATCTTATAAAGTCTACTACTTTCTTGCAAACTTTTAAAAATAATTTTAAAATCCACATTTATAGTCACCTCATAAACAATAAAATTATTTACAAATTCATTTATAGGGACAAATGCCATTTAGCCTCCTATATGTTTTCAAATATGTTAAACCTAAAACAAGTAATAAAAATAATTAGTTTATTTAAAATCAATTATATTTAGTAGATGACCCTAAAAACTTTCAGATACCTGCTAAATATGACATTTTAAATGTTTAATGAAAAACACTTCTTATGACAGACAAATACGCACCCTAAGGTCTTCAAAGAACACAATGGATGTAGTAGTTTGCATAAAAATGGCCTCCATCAGCCCATGAGGAATGACACTATTAGGAGTTGTGGCCTCGCTGTAGTAGAGGTGGCTTTGTTAGAGGAGGTATACCACTAGGGAATGGGGTTTGAGGTCTCAAAATCTTAAGCCAGTTCACTTTTTACTGCCTGCCAATCAGGACATAGAACTCCTCTAGTACCACATGGGCCTGTGTATTCCTGCCATTATGATAATGGATTAAACCTCTAAAACATTAATCCAGCCCTAACGGAATCTTTCCCTGTGTAAGAGTTGCCATGGTTATGGTGTCTCTTCACAGAAGTAAAAGCCTAAAACAATGGCCATCAACCAAACCACCTGGACTGTGGTAACATTAACCACTGAAAGAAGCTGCTCCTCGTCTTGCCTGCAGCTAAGGCTCTGCCCAAACTATGGACACTGCTGTGTTAACTGCTCCACTTGGCCTCATCAAGTGAGGTCAGCTTTCTCACATTCATCGTTCTCCATAGGAAAATCACTCAGATATTCTGATTCTGGCAGCTAATGACTGATGCTTTCTTATGCACCAGCTAAAGATGTAATGCTGTTCTGTATGACAGCCAAAGACCTACAGCCTTATCCCCAGTGAAAATATCAAGACCAACATGGCAGTCTAGGGTAATTATCCAGATAGCTGGTAAGTCTATTGTTGTAATTAATACAGAGGCTATTTTGTTTATACTTCCTGCCATAATTTTTCCTTCTCAGATCTCTGTTAGTTTTGAGAGCTAAGTGTAGCTTTATTAGTTTAGACAACTGCCTAGTCAATGAATGTCGTATGTAAAAACCAAATCTTACTTTTATACAGCTGTTAGGTTACCTGATGTAAAGGCAAATTCAGACAGGCTTGCCTCAGTAATAGACTTCATACTAAAGGACAAACAAATTTCAGATATATCTTTTACTATGTAAAGGAACTTGCTTTGCAAAGACTTCTCTCAGTAAAAAGCCACTTATGTATGTCTAATGGTAAATAGATAAATTTAAAAAGTATAAGGTTTATATAAATTATAAAATTCTGAAGGTAATTTAAATTATAAACATGAAGATATAAAAATCTCAATAAATTATGAAGATCTAAAGAGATGATTTAAGATACATAAAAACAAGTTACTCAATACTATTGTTATACTAAGATATCAGAAATTCAAAGTTTTAACATTAATCAATGAAGTTCTGATAAGCTGGTAAAAAGATTCACTATTCTTATCAGCCACAGCACAAGACTTTAAATTTCTTCTGGTTATCTTTTAAATATAGACTTAAAGATACTTCTCACCATACTAAAAACATCTCTGTACAATCTATATATCCAGACCTCTGGACAGACAAAAGAATCTCTATGATTTTTAACCCAAAACAATAGCTCTTGCTAGGACTCACAGCTATGTCTCTACTCAACTGTTTTACAAACACCTGTTATCTCCTTTTTTTTTTTTTTTTTTTTTTTTTTTGGTTTTTCGAGACAGGGTTTCTCTGTATAGCCCTGGCTGTCCTAGAACTCACTTTGTAGACCAGACTGGCCTCGAACTCAGAAATCCACCTGCCTCTGCCTCCTGAGTGCTGGGATTAAAGGCGTGTGCCACCACACCCAGCTTCTGTTACCTGCTTTTTCACAATACAAATTTCAGTACAGACTACAAACAATGATAATATAAGCTTCAAGGAGTTGCAATGTCATAGGGATCTAGATTCACCTCTCACAGGTCAAACAAACTGCAGATAAGTACTCCTGTCAATCAGTAGCCTAAGCATCCCTGCTTAATCCCTGTCCCCGAGGGGGAAGCTCCAAATATAAAGTTTTCCTTTAAGTTATTTAACTTTAGTTTCTGTCCCTAGTGTCTGGATAGTGTCTTAGTAGACACCATCCAGAAATCAGCTGCAGACCAAAAATTGCTTCAAAAGTAATCTATACCACTCCAGCCCCAGATAGTCCTACACAACTGGAAATCCCTGGACTTACTGAAAACTGGAAAACTGTAAACTGTACATCAGTCTAGTTGATATGATTGCTCCCGGTCTCTTCAGCTGTCAGAAAACCAGATGCTTCTGATGAATGTCCCATCGTGCTAACCTGCTTCAGGCCATTGACTATCATTCCATCCTTCCTGAGCTCTGACAACAGTATCTTAATTTCAGCTGAGAAGCAGTTACAGAAGAGAGTACATTGCCTCTTCTCCTTAATAGAAGGCTAGAATGTTAGATCAAAAGGAAACTCAATGGCAAAGGGGACAAATGGCTACCTATACTACCTATTGGCATACCAAGATTATATGCCCTTTAAAAATTGTTTTTCCCATGCTAACCAACAGATATACAATTGGGCCATGCATCTTGCCATGCATTACAGATTTTATTCCCCATGGATAAAGAACACTAAAGCTCTACCAAAAACACAAACAAAGGGAAAATTATAAACAAAACTGTTTCCATCTTAGGCTTAAAAGACATCTTATAATAAAATCAAACTAGGCTGATTCCTACTTATTATTAAACCTCTGCTTCTCAGGGATTAAGATATACCATATCTGTAACCTTAACTACATTGGTTTTTTACACCCTGTTCCAGAAAACAGAAACCATTCTGTTTCAAAAAGTTATTATGACCATCTATTATTATAACTGCCTTGCAACCAAGTCTTTGTTTCAGGAGGTTATTATAACCAACTTGTTATTCTTGTGTTCTGATTCAATAACCATACATAATTGCTTGTCAAATCTCCCTCTTAGAAAGCCCCCTTCTCAGTGTTCAATGCTGATCTCTTGAACCATGCCTTTAGAGGAAGGCAGCCCACGTACACAAATTTTTTAAAAAAGGTTTGCTTTAAATAATTGTTTACTTTAGTTATTTTGGGCATGATCTGTGTTCATGCATGGTCTTTCTCCTCAAATCTGTGGGATTAACAACCACAGACAATGTCTGCAAGCTCCTCTGTACTTCTCTTTAATAACTATCTTTATTCCCATAACTATCTATATGCAACCTCATTGTACGAAGCACAAAAACCTGGAAATGTGAGGACCTGCCCTCCAGACTAAAAGAGGAAAGGAATGAATACTAGGGAATATTAAAGTAAATAATGAAAATGCACTTAAGGTGAGGCATTACCTAGAGAAAGCTTTGAGTTATCACTTGTTAACCCAAATGCTTATTTGTGGTTCTGAAGGCTCCATTCAGTTTCTTTTGGAGTACATGACACACTTCTATACTTTCAGTTTGTGGTTTTGCTCTACTAAGTTTAGAAGAAAAAAAAAAAACTTTAAGGTTTCAGTCATGTAAAAATATACTGGAGAGACTGTTTTAGAGAAAACTTCATAGAACTAACCTCTCCAGGAAGGAGAACCCTTGTGGTTTGTACAGTGCAGAGTGATCAGCCTTTAAGCTATATATACACAAATAATAAAAATGGACTCAATGTGTTATAATTTATATTATACACACACACACACACACACACACACACACACACACACAGAAAAAGATGCTCTGCTTTCCATCTGCACCAAGGAGCTGGCCCTGTGCCACAGCCCTCCACATGCCAATCCTGCCCAAACAAAGCTTGTCCCCCAGGAGTGTTGACACACCCATGCTCACAGGTGAGACCATTACTACCACCCCAATACTTGGCCCAAGTAGGACCTGCCTAGGGCCCAGTAGACTCACACAATAGTCATGGAAATTTATCATGGAAAAAGAAACTAAACAGAGACACAGTAAAACTAACAGAAGTTATGAAACAAATGGATTTAACAGATATCTATAGAACATTTCACCCTAAAACAAAAGAATATACCTTCTTCTCAGCACCTCATGGNCCCAATACTTGGCCCAAGTAGGACCTGCCTAGGGCCCAGTAGACTCACACAATAGTCATGGAAATTTATCATGGAAAAAGAAACTAAACAGAGACACAGTAAAACTAACAGAAGTTATGAAACAAATGGATTTAACAGATATCTATAGAACATTTCACCCTAAAACAAAAGAATATACCTTCTTCTCAGCACCTCATGGTTCCTTCTCCAAAATTGACCATATAGTCAGACACAAAACAGGCCTCAACTGATACAAGAAGATGAAATAATCCTGGGCATCCTATCAGATCACCATAGACTAAGGCTGGTCTTCAATAACAACAAAAACAGAAACCCCTAATCACATACAAGCTAAATAACTTGATCCAATTATAACTTAGGGAAGAAAGAAAGAAATTAATGACTTTTTAAAATTTAATGAAAATGAAGGCACAACATACCCTAACTTATGGGACACAATGAAAGCAGTGCTAAGAGGAAAACTCATAGCTCTGAGTGCCTCCATTAATATATTGGAGAAAGCGTAACACTAGCAGCTTAAGAACACATCTGAAGACTCTAGAACAAAAAGAATCAAATATACCCAAGTGGAAAAGACAGCAGAAAATAATCAAACTCATGGCTGAAATCAACCAAGTAGAAATAAAAAGAACTATACAAAGAATCAACAAAACCAAGATCTGGTTCTTTGAGAAAATCAACAAAATAGAGAGGGGAGGGAGAGGGAAAAGGGAGGCATGACCAGATATGGGAGGAGATGGGGGAGAAGAACAAGGGGTCAGAAAATTGAAAAGATGTGTGTAACAGCAGGGGATAGGGAACTGGGGTAACCACTAGAAAGTCCCAGATTCCAGGAAAGCAAGAGGCTCCCAGAACCCAACGGGGATGACATTAGCTGAAATACCCAACGAAGGGAAGAGAGAACCTGTAGAGACCATATACAGAGGTTAGGCATGGCCCCCAGTTGAGGGATGGGGTAACCTACCCATCTCAAAAATATTACCCAGAATTGCACTTGTCTAAAGGAAACACAGGGACAAAGAGTGGAGTAGAGACTGAAGGAAAGGCCATCCAGAGACTGCCTTCCCATCCCTTCTGCAGACACCAAAGCCAGACACTATTGCTGGTGTCAAGAAGTGCCTGCTGACAAGAGCCTGATATAGCTGTTTCCTGAAAGGCTCTGCCAAAGCCTAACCAATACAGATGGGGACGCTCACAGCCAACCATCAGACAGCACGGGGACCCCAATGGAGGAGTTAGGGGAAGGACTGAAGGAGCTGAAGGAGTTTGCAACCCCATAGTAAGAACAACAATATCAACCAACCAGACCCCCTAGAACTCCCAGGGACTAAAACAAGAGTACACATGGAGGGACCCATGGCTCTGGCTTCATAAGTAGCAGAGGATCGCCTTATCCAGCATCAATGTGAGGGGAGGCCCTTGGTCCTGTGAAGAGTTGATGCCCCAGTGTTGGGGAATGCTAGACCAATGAGGCAGGAATGGGTAGTTGGGTGGGTGAGGAAGCACCCTCATAGAAGTTGGGGGGATGGGGATGGGATAGAGAGGTTGTGAAGGGGAAACCTGGAGGGGGATAACATTTGAAATGTAAATAAATAAAATAATCAATAAAAAATAAAATGGAAAAAAGCACATAATAACACAAAAGAAAAATAAAAGGTCCTAGCAACTAGAGGTGGGATATGGAAATAATTCAAGGGAGAGTACTGTGGAGAGGCTGGAGGTAGAAGGAGGAAGTGATATAATTTTATTTCAATTAAAAACTTTTAAATATGCAAGATAATCAAGTAAATATACTTGAGGATGCAACTCTCAAAAAAATCTCCCCAGAACAGGTGTGATATATCCTCTTGATTAGCAATTTGGTCTAATCTATAATTTTGATAGGAGGCCCTATAGAGTATCAACTTTGTCAGTGTATCACAAGACATTTAAGTTTCATGAGGAGAAGTGATAACGTGTTGTTATACCTGAGGACATTCAAACCCCCACTGAAAATGTTGGCTAGCTTATCAAATAATGATCGAGCTTAGAAGTCACTGAGGGTGAGGGTGAGGTCTCCCCTTCATAATCAGCTTTGGCCTATACATCCTGTGGTCTTAATAACAGACAAATTTAAGAAAAAAGTACTATCTTAGGGTTTTATTGCTGTGAAGAGACACCATGACTGTCTTAGTCAGGGTTTCTATTCCTGCACAAACATCATAAACAAGAAGAAAGATGGGGAAGAAAGGGGTTATTCAGCTTACAGTTCCACATTGCTGTTCATCACCAAGGAAGTCAGGACTGGAACTCAAGCAGGTCAGGAGGCAGGGGCTGATGGAGAGAGGCCATGGAGGGATGTTACTTATGGGCTTGCTTCCTCTGGTTTTCTCAGCTTGCTTTCTTATAGAACCCAATACTACCAACCCAGAGATGGTACCACCCACAAAGGGCCCTCCCACCCTTGATCACTAATTCAGAAAATGCCTTACAGCTAGATCTCATGGAGGCATTTCCTCAAGGGAAGTAGGCTCCTTTCTCTGTGATAACTCCAGCTTGTTTCAAGTTGACACACACACACACACACACACACAAAAAAAAAAAAAAAAAAAAAAAAAAAACGAGCCAGTACAATGACCAAGGCAATTCTTATAAAGGTAAGCATTTAATTTTGGGCTGGCTTACAGTTTCAGAGATTCATGTTCATTACCATTACAGCAGGAAGCATGGTAGCATCCAGGCAGACATGGCACTGGTGGAGCTAAGTCGAAAGTTCTACATCTTGATTGGAGGGTATCATCCTGTGTGAGGTAACCCAATCACAAAAAAACTCACATAACCTGTACTCACTGTTAAGTGGATATTAGCCCAGAAACTCAGATTACCCAAGATGCAATTTGCAAAACACATGAAACTTAAGAAGAATGAAGACCAAAGTGTGGACACTTCGCCCCTTCTTAAAATTAGGAACAAAGCACACATTGAAGGAGTTACAGGGATCAAGTGTGGAGCTGAGACAAAACGATGGACCAACCAGTGACTGCTGTAGCCGGGGATCCATCCCATAATCAAACACCAAACTCAGGCACTATTGCATACGCCAGCAAGATTTTGCTGAAAGGGCCCTGATATAGCTGTCTCGTGTGAGGCTATGCCAGTGCCTGGCAAACAGAAGTGGATGCTCACAGTCAGCTATTAGATGGAACACAGGGCTCCCAAGGGAGGAGCTAGAGAAAGTACCCAAGGAGCTGAAGGGGTCTGCAACCATATAGGTGAAAGAACAATATGAACTAACCAGTACCCCCAGAGCTAGTGTCTCTAGCTGCATATGTAGCAGAAGATGGCCTAGTTGCCCATCATTGGGAAGAGAGGCCCCTTGGTCATGCAAACTTTACATGCCCCAGTACAGGGGAACGCCAAGGCCAAGATGTGGGAGTGGGTGGGTAGGGGAGCAGGGCGGGGGATGGGGGAGGGTATAGGGGACTTTCGGGATAGTATTTGAAATGTAAATGAAGAAAATATCTAATAAAAATTGGAAAAAATAAAAGGAAGGCAGCCAGCAGAAGACTGTCTCTTCTGCACTGGGAAAAGCTTGAGCATAGGACCTCAAAGCCCACCCCAACAGTGACACAATTCCTCCAACAAGGCTATTCCAACAAGGATGCACCTCCTAATACTGCAACTCCCTTTGAGCCAAGCATTCAAACACGTGAGTCTATGGGGCAAAATTATTCAAATCACTGCAGGTATATTTCAAAATTGCCCGTCTTAAAATTTGAAGTACTATGTGAAAGGAGAAAGAAAGAAAATACCTGGATGTTTCTCTTCTTATGCATTCTCCTCTTCCTGGTAGCTGCCTAAATTTCAGTTGGCCTGCCCTATTATTTTTCTCTCTCAAACTCCAATAAAATTGTTTTCTAGTTCTCTGGAGGCCCATTCTGAAATTCCCTTGTCTGCAAAACTAAAAAAGCCTGCACACACACACACACACACACACACACACACACACACACACACACATACACACACACACACAAACCCTTTGTTTCAGGGTAACAAAATCAAGACTCTATCAGTAGGCTTAGTCCCTCCACTTGTCAATATTCTACCCAGCTGCCCAAGATGAGCTGGGTATAGTTAGAGTAATGACCTAGAACTTGAAGTTCCAGCATCAGGGTAAAGGGCAGAGGGGAAGGTGACTAAACTTTGTAAACGTTTAAAAAATTTTAGCTCTTACAGCCTGGCCCTGAGACATTCATTGCTTCACACTGTGCTCCTTTTAGGTATTATGAGCTCAATGATTTCTCTCATTCATCTTCAGTTCATTACCTAGTAGCCAAAGAAGATAATTCTTCTAAAGAGGAGTGACATGGAGACTGGCATAGATTTTTAAGGTCACACAGACCTTGATATGAATATCTTCTAATAAATGAATTAAGTTTAACTTTTGGAATTTTATTTAATGCAGGCCAACCTCATTTAGTCATTTAATGAAATGGGGATAATATCTACTTTATAGAGGTCTTATGAAAATGCATTATAATATAATGTCAAATACCTCAAAAACAATAAAAATTCCTACTGCTTGTTATATTATTAATTCTGGACCAGGATCTTAGCTGAACAACCCAGAGAAACCAATTCTTGAATACCATTTCATGAAATGACTTTTTAAAAAAGAATCTCCATCACATAACCTTCAATCTGACACTCTCAACTGCAATGCCCTGAGTTTCAATATATGCAAAAGCTTTCCTTGTGGACCATTCTGTGCTCATCTTCCCCAGAGATGGCTCATTTTTCCTCTGGCAAGTGTGTGCAACAACTCAAAGTTGGATGTATAAATGTGTCTGGTGATAGGGTGGCCCCTGTGGCTCCTGGGACATTCTATGAGCTGTAAATACTCAGCAGGATGGCATTGAAATTATTACCAAATGTCAGCATGAATACATGAAGGTACGACTTCCCTGAGTCAGAAAAAATGAAACTATAAATCAAAGACCCTGGAGTAAAATTATTGAAATTGCTCTGCCCTTCACATGTGGGGGTGGTCAGCCATTGTGATAATAAATTGATCCACTTGAAATCCCAAAGAAGGAGTTTTTACCTCAAAGGACATAAATTCAGCTACACCTCCTGTCTTTCTAAATAGCATTCCACTGGCAATGTGCAAATAAACTTTTAGAAATTAGGCACTTAATGACTGAATTTGAATCGAGATGTTCCTATAAGCTCCACATCCATTGGCTTTAATTCATCCTGAGAAATCTGAATTTAGAAACACATAGCTGGAGCCTTCTCTGGCATACAAATAATTCAATTTACATCTTTTTATCAGAGCTACAGTTGTACATTATTTTTCTCTCATTCACCAAGGACAAGACATAGAGCTACAATTGAAAGACAGTTTGTCTAAACACTATTACTAGTCAGGAAGGTCACTATGTGCTTAGCATCATTGGGTTTACAGAATGAGAACTGGGAGTACCCTTCAGTGGTACTACACATGCTTAGCATGCCCAGATTCTGTGTCTACACCCAGCAACAGAGAAACAAATACATAGAAGTTTACAAAATACTTGCATGCCCCAGAATATGTTATAACCAGAGTGTTTGTGTCTCTTTAAAAAAAAAAAATGGACAAATGTCTTTAAGAAGTTCAATTCCTGGAAGGTCACTAGAAACAGAACAGAAAACACAGGACTGTAACAAGATGAATCCTGCTATGTGAAATAGAGTTGTGTCAAGGCTAAATAGTGAGATGAGAATAAAAGACTTAGAGTGTTGGCAGGGCTCGTTCTTTTCAATGATTTGGAATTAAAAAGTCACACTCTACAGATGGGTCTGGCTGCATAGAGGATCCTCATGGAGAATTCTACTCTTAAGTTTGAAACCAGAATGTATTATACAGTATATACACATTTATACCACTGAAAACCAGGGCAGTAGACATCCTCTACTACCCTTCACTTTCGGCTTTGATTGGGGAAACAGAAAGGAAAATTGTTCTGTCCTTTCAACATTTTCATTAATGAGCTGTCCAAGTCACCATTGTAGAAATGACTATTAATTGGGCTTAATTAATAACCTTCTGAGTTATCTGCTGGTGGGACAAAGAGCTTTCCTTCAAGGTCATAGGGTATCAGCCATTAAAATGTTTTGCCAAGAAAAAAAAAATAGAGTATTTTGTCCTAATTACCAAAATTACTCTAATTTACAGAATAATCTGAAACAGCTGGTTATCTGTTTAGGAGACAATTTCACACCATCACATAAAACCAGGGTGCCAAGATCTCTGCATCTGTACCGACCCAGGGTTGGAACAGCTAGTATACTGCCATCTACGCGGGATCCAGCCTGCCAGTTCCAATTTGTGTACCTCTAATCAGTGAAACTGCAAAGCAATTTTCAAGATCTTCCTATGAAATTTTTCACTTTTTTCTATAACCAGGATAAAAAAAAAGTAGTAATTTTCCATGTCTTAATATCCAAGGATTCGTGATTTTTTTTAAGTCTTTAGTCAGGAGAGATTAGACATTTTTTATCAAATAATGATGGGTTTTGCAGTTTCTGAAGCTCTTGGACTCTTTTTATACCTAGATATCACTAAGGCAAGTTTGTCACTTGGACAGTGACTGGTAAATATAGAAGGCTGCTGTTTTGTTTTGCAGTGCTTATTGGCACTATACAGCAGTATTTTGACAGGTATGCCCATTGTAGTCAAAAGCCTTGTTCTCAACTCCCAAAGAAAATGTTATGAAACGTACTGGATGCAAAGCCTACATCATGGGAGCTCCTGAAGAGGCTGCAAGGAAGCAGGGAAAAGTCAGAGCTGAGAGGTAGGAGTTGCTTATCCCAAGATGGCACTAGGGAATGACAGTTAATCACAACTATCTAATTTATGTGATGTAGAAATACATAAGCTATAGGTGCCTGCCCCTCAGGGACTATACTAATTATATTAATTGAGTGACAATACCCACTTATAGCCATAATGGACATTCTTAGCCCACCAGCTGCAAAATGAAAACATGGAGACTTGTATTTACGTATGAATTCTATGCCTTCTCTTATTCTTGTTACCAATTAGCTCTTAAACTATGTTCTGCCATGTGGCTCCTTAGTTACTTCTCCTTTTGTTGCAGCCTGCTTCTTCCTCCACTTCTGGCTTGTGAATTCAATCACTGCACTCCTTTTCCTTTCTGTTTCCCCAATCAAAGCCGAAAGTGAAGGGTAGTAGAGGATGTCTACTGCCCTGGTTTTCAGTGGTATAAATGTGTATATACTGTATAATACATTCTGGTTTCAAACTTAAGAGTAGAATTCTCCATGAGGATCCTCTATGCAGCCAGACCCATCTGTAGAGTGTGACTTTTTAATTCCAAATCATTGAAAAGAACGAGCCCTGCCAACACTTAGTGACTTTGTCATGCACTCAATGGTGCTCCCAAGCTACAATGGCTCATTCTTTCCTTCCTGAGTGGATGATTTATTAAAATAATAAAAATAATAATTCTTAATAAATAATAATGTTATGAACAAATCTTTTGTTCAACTGGGGTTTTCTTTAGGGTTTCTTGATTTGTTTATATACTCTCATGATAAGAAAGAATATCTTTTCTCTGTAGTTGCTGAAGACAATACCAGTACAACTTATTGAATATGGAGAAGTAGAGCTGGTGCCTATAAAGAGTGTATATAGTAGAGGAAGGTTTTCTGTCTGCTACCAAAAAAGACACACCAAACCAGCCAGTCACAAACCGTTTGATCTACAATGGTGTAGTTGTGCCATGCCTGCAAGATATGCTAGGGCAATGGTGGCTCAAAACTTGTGTGAGTAACCATCTAATATCTGATTTGACTTTAGGCCTACTCCATGAGATGGAACACATATTTAACACTGCTTGGGTAACTAAGTACCAAAAATTATATAACCCAGGAACCTAGGATAAAACCAAATACTACTGGTCTAAAAATTTTAAAGATTGAAAATCAATAAAATGGCTCCTTATAACATTCTGCTATATTAAAAAATCAGTGCTTTTCTTTACCATCATCAGAAAATTTTCCTCCTACAGCAGATGGGAACAAATAGAGAGAGACCCACACCTAGACACCATACAAGGAATGTGAGAACTTGGATCACTCAGCCCTAAACAGTATGATTCTATTAAATCCCTTCCATCTGGGCTCAAGAGACCCTATAGAGGAGGGGGCTGAAAAAATATAAGAGCCAGAAAGGATGAAGGACACCAAGAAAACAAGCTCTTCTAAATCAAATGATCAAAGTTTATAGTAACTCAGAGACTGAAGCAGCATGAACAGAGACTGCAGAGGTCTCCTGCCAAGGACCAGACTCAGCTTAGAGAGGTGTTCTGAGGAATGGGTGTCTGGGAGCTACAAAACAAAAGACTAGAAGTCAAATCATGAGTCAAAGCTGGCAGTCTATGCTCTGCTCAAGGCAGCTTTGCAGACTGCTTTCTCTCTGTTCTGCTCTCTTTCTCTATGATCAGCTTTCTCTGGAGATCTCCCGACAGCTCACTTCCTCTATTTTGCTTGAGACAATTTGTCAAGCAATTTTCTCTTGCTATTCTAAAAAAAAAAAAAAAAATCTCTGGATAACTCATCTCCTGCAAATGGTAAGCCCAATCTTTTATTTTACCTATCAATCGAGTCATTTACTCCAGGTTTCTTTTTGGTTATCTTATGGATCAGCATCCTGTGACCTAGCCTTTTAATTCTTATGAGACAGCAAGCACACATTTTCTTTTAACATTACAAAAAGAATTCAGAGATCTGCCCGCCTCTGTTAAGCACAGACTATAAGTAGCTGGATCAGGCCCATGTCCTCTAGGTCTACGGAATCACAACTAGTGTCTATTATATCAGAGAACATAGGCTCTCTTTTACAAGTTAAAACATGGACTCAGATGGAAACTGAAGGACAGTTCCATTTTGGGGGGGGGGGGGAGAACAGAAAAGGCTGTCCATAGATCAACAAAAGAAAATTATGCTTTCTCAGTTAGAACTGAGACAATTGGAAAGACTTAGCAGTGAGGCTCTGTAAGCAACTGAAGTTAGACAGGTAATAATAGTTGGATAATATGGTAGTTCTAATTTGGTTTTTTTTTTTAAGAAAACACTTTATTTATTTTCACAGTACTAATCTGCATCCCTCCTAAGCCTCCTTTCTCCAATCTCTCCACTCTAATATTTTTTTTTGTTTATTTATTTGATGATACCCTTTCTGACTAAGGTGAGCACAGCCTCTTATAGAGGTCAGACAAAATGACATTTGGAATTTTTAATTTTGCTTTATTTAGGAAAAGTTCTAAAAATTGGTTCTATATGAAATTCTGAGCTTGTCATTGGCTGCAGAGAGCTATTTAGAGGGAAAAAAGGGGGATAAAGAGGAATCTCATTAGACAAATGCAACATTTGTCTAAAAGAACAGCATTCTTGCTGGAGGGTAGGTCAAAGTGCTAAAATACTCAGCATGGTCAGACACTAAGGACAGAGGCCTTTTGCTAAAATAATTCAGTGAGAATCAAGAGAAAATCAGATTTCACCAAAACATAACATGAAGTTGAAGGTCAGGTTCAATAAGGAAGGGCCAAAATAGACTGACAAAGTTTTTGCAAGGATAGTCTTGTCACAAAGAAGAATGACTTTGCTCTCTTAAACCATGGTAGATCTCTTCATTACTCTTATGTCCTGTTCTAGCATCATGAAAGCAATTATGTCATCCACTACTCAAGAGAAGCTGCCTAAATATTAGGGTGGAAGAAAATGCCTTCCACTCATCACAGTGTCCACCTTGTAACCCAGTGGCCAGCATCCAGGTACCTCTAACATCTTCTGGGGTGAAAGTCCTAATTCTCCAGAACCTCATAATATGACTGTATTTGATAAGGGGACATTAATAATGGAAATATCTATCTTGTCTCCCAGGTCCCTCTGAGACCAGTCTGCACAGATCAGCTTGCGGACTGCTGAGGGGGAGCAGCAGACTGCAGAAGCAACAGAGCTTCTGGAACAGGACGAAGCCACACAGCTTCTGGGACAGACCCCAGTTTCTGGCTGCAGAAATCCGGGCACCTTCCCCACCAGAGGAGAGGTGGCCGATCAGGAGGGCTGTGACCCCCAGAGCAGGTAAGAGAGCCATCTTGTCTCCAGGGTCCCTCTGAGAACAGTCTGCTCAGATCAGCTTGCAGACTGTGGAGAGTGAGCAAGTAGAGTGCAGAAGCAACAGAGCATCTGGTACAGGCAGAAGCCACACAGCTTCTGGGACAGACCCCCTGTTCAGGCTGCAAACATCCAGGCACCTTCCCCACCAAAGGAGAGGTGGCCACACAGGAGGTCTGTGACACCCAGAGCAGGTTCTGCAGGTGAGCACGCATACTGCAGAGGCAACCCATCTTCTGGGACAGGCCCCTTTTCAGACCTTCATCTTCAACCAGGAGGCAAGTCTTAACACCAGAACTCTGTGCACCTTCCCTGCAAGAGGAGAGCTTCCCTGAAGAGAGTGCACTGACAACTGAGACTCAGAAGAGAGCTAGACTTCCAGGACAGCTGACAGAGGCTAACAGAATCACAGGAGGAATAGGCTCCAGCCAGAGACAACTATAAATACTAACCCCAGGGATTACCAAATGGCGAAAGGCAAATATAAGAATCTTACCAACAGGAACCAAGACTGCTCACAATCATCAGAACCCAGCACTCCCACCTCAGACAGCACTGGATACCCCAACACACCCGAAAAGCAAGATTCAGATTCAAAATCATATTTCATGATGCTGGTAGAGGACCTTAAGAAGGACTTTAATAACTCACTTAAAGAAATACAAAAGAACAGTGCTAAAGAGGCAGAAGTCCTTAAAGAATCACAGGAAAACACTGATAAACAGGTGATAGAATTGAAGAAAACTAGTCAAGACCTAAAAAGGGACACAGAAACAATAAAGAAAACCCAAAGTGAGACAACTCTGGAGATAGAAACCCTAGGAAAGAAATCAGGAACCATAGCTGTGAGCATCAGCAACAGAATACAAGACATGGAAGAGAGAATCTCAGGTGCAGAAGACTCCATAGACAACATGGACACAACCAATCAAGGAAAATGCAAAATGCAAAAAGTTTCTAACTCAAAACATCCAGGAAATCCAGGACACAATGAGAAGACCAAACCTACGAATAATAGGGGTAGATGAGAATGAAGATTTTCAACTTAAAGGGCCAGCAAATATCTTCAAAAAAAAATTATACAAGAAAACTCCCCAAACCTAAAAAAAGAGATACCCATGAACATGCAAGAAGCCTACAGAACACCAAATAGACTGGAACAGAAAAGAAATTCCTGCCAACAGATAATAATCAGAACAACAAATGTACTAAATAAAGACAATATTAAAAGCATTAAGAAAAAAAGGTCAAGTAAGATATAAAGACAGGCCTATTAGAATTACACCAGACTACTCACCAGAGACTGAAAGCCAGAAGATCCTGGACAGATGTTATACAGAACCTGAGAGAACACAAATACCAGCCCAGGTTGCTATACTCAGCAAAACTCTCAATTACCCTAGATGGAGAAAACAAAGTATTCCATGACAAAACCAAGTTCACACAATACCTTTCCATGAATCCAGCCCTTCAAAGGATAATAACAGGAAAACACCAACACAAAGATGGAAACTACACCTTAGAAATAGCAAGAAAGTAATCCTTCATCAAACCTAAAAGAAGCCAGCCACAAGAACAGAATCCCAACTTTAACAACAAAAATAACAAGAAGCAATAATTACTTTTCTTTAATTTCTCTTAACATCAAAGGACCCAATTCCCCAATAAAAAGACATAGACTAATAGACTGGCTACACAAACAGAACCCAACATTTTGCTGCTTACAGGAAACCCACCTCAGGAAAAAAGACAGACACCACCTCAGAGTGCAAGGCTGGAAAATTATTTTCCAAGCAAACAGTCCTAAGAAACAAGCTGGATTAGCCCTTCTAATGTGGAATAAAATTGACATTCAACCCAAAGTTATCAAAAAAGACAAGGAGGGGCACATCATACTCATCAAAGGTAAAATATACCAAGATTAACTCTCAATTCTAAATATATATGGTCCAAATGCAAGAACAGCCAAATTCATTAAAGAAACTTTAGTAAAGCTCAAATCATACATTGCACCTCACAAAATAATAGTGGGAGATTTCAACACCACTCTCTCACCATTGCACAGATCCTGGAAACAGAAACTAGACAGAGACACATAAACACTAACAGAAATCATGAAATAAATGGATTTAATAGATATCTACAGAACATTTTATCCTAAAACACATGGCTAACTTATTCTCAGCACCACATGGTACCTCCTCCAAAACTGACCATATAATTGGTCACAAAATAGGCCTCAACAGATACCAAAATATTGAAATTATCCCATGCATTCTACCAGGTCACCAAGGACTAAGGATGATCTTCAATAACAACATAAATAATAGAAAACCAGCATTCATGTGGAAACTGAAAAGAACTCTACTCAATGATAACTTGGTCAAGGAAGAAATAAAGAAATTAAAGACTTTTTAGAGTTTAATGAAAATGAAGCCACAACATACCCAAACTTATGGGACACAGTGAAGGCATTTGTAAGAGAAAAATGTATAGCCCTGAGTACCTCCAAAAAGAAACTAAAGAGAGAGCATACACTAGCAGCCTGACCGCACAGCTAGAAGCTCTAAAACTAAAGGAAGCAAATTCACCCAAAAGGAGTGGATGGCAGGAAATAATCAAACTCAGGACCAAAATCAACCAAGTGGAAACAAAAAGAACTATTCAAAAAATCAACCAAACCAGGAGCTGGTTCTTTGAGAAAATCAACAAGATAGATAAACCCTTAGCCAGACTCACTAGAGGGCACAGGGACAGTATTGTAAATAACAAAATCAGAAATGAAAAAGGAGACATAACAACAGAAACTGAGGAAATCCAAAACATCATCAGATCCTACTACAAAAGACTATACTCAACAAAACTGGAAAACCTGGATGAAATGGACAACCTCCTACACAGATACCAGGTACCAAAGTTAAATAAGGATCAGATTAATGATCTAAACAGGTCCATTTCCTCTAAAGAAATAGAAGCAATCATCAATAGTCTCCCAACCAAAAAAAGCCCAGGACCAGATGGGTTTAGTGCAGAGTTCTATCAGACCTTCAAAGAAGACCTAATTGCAACTCTCCACAAAATAGAAACAGAAGGTACTCCACCCAATTCTTTCTATGAAGCCACAATTACTCTGACACCTAAACTGCACAAACACCCAACAAAAAAAGAGAACCTCAGACCAATTTTCCATATGAATATCAGTGCAAAAATACTCAATAAAATTCTTGAAAACTGATTCCAAGAACATATCAAACGATCATCCATCATGATCAAACAGGCGTCATCCCACGGATGCAGGGATGTTTCAATATATGGAAATCCATCAATGTTACTCACTATATAAACGAACTCGACTACAAAAGCCACATGATCATCTCATTAGATGCTGAGAAAGCATTTGACAAAATCCAACACCAATTCATTATAAAAGTCCTTGAAAGATCAGGAATTCAAGGCCCATACCTAAATATAATAAAAGTAATATACAGCAAACCAGTAGCCAACTTCAAACTAAATGGAGAGAAACTTGAAGCAGTCCCACGAAAATCAGGGACTAGACAAGGCTGCCCACTCTCTACCTACCTATTCAATATAGTACTTGAAGTCCTAGCCAGAGCAATTAGAAAAAAAAAAAATTCGAAGGGATACAAATTGGAAAGGAAGAAGTCAAAATATCACTGTTTGCATATGATATGATAGTATATATTTGGGACCCCTAAAATTCCACCAGATAACTCCTAAAGCTGATAAACAGCTTCAGTGCAGTAACTGGATATAAAATTAACTCAAACAAATCAATGGCCTTTCTCTACACAAAGGAAAAAAGGGCTGAGAAAAAAATTAGGGAAACAAAACCCTTCACAATAGTCACAAATACTATAAAATACCTTGGTGTGACTCTAAGGAAGTGAAAGATCTGTATGACAAGAACTTCAAGTCCCTGTACAAAGAAATACAAGAAGATCTCAGAAGATGGAAAGATCTCCCATGCTCATGGATTGGCAGGATTAATATAGTCAAAATGGCTATCCTGCCAAAAGCAATCTACAGATTCAATGAAATCCCCATCAAAATTCCAACTCAATTCTTCACTGAGATAGAAGGGGCAATTTGCAAATTCATCTGGAATAATAAAAAACCTAGAATAGCAAAAACTATTCTCAACAATAAAAGAATCTCTGGAGGAATCACCATGTCTGGCATTAAGCTGTAATACAGAGCAATAAAAACTACATGGTACTGGTACAGAAACAGACAGATAGATCAATGAAATAGAATTGAAGACCCAGAAATGAGTCCACACACCTATGGTCACTTGATCTTTGACAAGGGAGCTAAAACCATCCAGTGGAAAAAGGACAGCATTTTCAACAAATGGTGCTGGCACAACTGGCTGTTATCATGTAAAAGAATGGGAATTGATCCATTCTTATCTCCTTGTAAAACTTAAGTCTAAGTGGATCAAAGACCTCCACATAAAACCAGAGACACTGAAATTTATAGAGGAGAAAGTGAGGAAAACCCTCAATTATATGGGGACAGGGGAAAAATTCCAGAACAGAACAGCAATGGCCTGTGCTGTAAGATCAAGAATTGACAAATGGGACCTTATAAAATCGCAAAGCTGTAAGGCAAAAGACACAGTTAGCAAGACAAAAGGCCACCAACAGATTGGGAAAGGATTTTTACCAATCCTAAATCTGATAGGGGACTAATATCCAACATCCACAAAGAGCTAAAGAAGCTGGACTCCAGAAAAATGAATAACCCCAATAAAAAATGGGGTATAGAGCTAAACAAAGAATTCTCAACTAAGGAATTCTGAATGGCTGAGAAACATCTGAAAAATATTCAACATCCTTAATCATCAGGAAAATGCAAATCAAAACAACACTGAGATTCCACCTCACACCAGTCAGAATGACTAAGATCAAAAATTCAGGTGACAGCAGATGCTGACAAGGATGTGGAGAAAGAGGAACACTCCTCCATTGCTGGTGGGATTGCAAGCTTGTGCAACCACTCTGGAAGTCAGTCTGGTGTTTTCTCAGTAAATTGGACATAGTACTACGGGAGGATCCAGCAATACCTCTCCTGGGCATATACCCAGAAGATGTTGCAACTGGTAAAAAGGACACATGCTCCCCTATGTTCATAGCAGCCTTATTTATAATAGCCAGAAGCTGGAAAGAACCCAGATGTCCCTCAACAGAGGAATGGATACAGAAAATGTGGTACATTCACACAATGGAGTACTACTCTGCTATTAAAAAATGAATTTATGAAATTCTTGGGCAAATGGATGTATCTGGAGGATATAATCCTTAGTGAGTTAACCCAATCACAAAAGAAGTCATTGGATATGCACTCACTGATAAATGGATATTAGCCCAGAAATTTAGAATACCCAAGATACAAGATGCAAAACACAAGAAAATAGAGAAGGAAGACCAGCACATAGATACTTCATTTCCTCCTTTCAATAGGAAACAAAATACCCATGAAAGGAGTTACAGAGACTAAGTTTAGAGCTAAGATGAAAGGATGGACCATACAGAGACTACCCCACCGGGGGATCCATCCCATAATCAGTCACTAAACTCAGACACTATTGCATAAGACAGCAAGTGTTTAGTGAAGAGACCCTGATATAGCTGTCTCATATAGAAGTGGATGCTCACAGATGGAACACAGGGACCACAATGGAAAAGCTAGAGATAGAACCCCAGGAGCTGAAGGGGTCTGCAACCCTAGAAGAGTAACAATGATATGAACTAACCAGAACCCCCAGAACTCGTGTCTCTAGCTCCATATGTAGCAGAAGATGGCCTAGTTGACCATCATTGGGAGGAGAGGCCCCTTGGTATTACAATCTTTATATGTGCCAATAGAGGGGAATGCCAAGTCCAAGAAGTGGGAATGGGTGGGCAGGGGAAAAGGGCAGGGGGAGGGGGGAGGGAACTTATGGGATAGCTTTTGAAATGTAAATTATGAAAATATCTAATAAAAAATTGAAAAAAGAATAAAAAGAAGTCAAAATATCACTATTTGCCAATGATATGATAGTATATACATATGTGATATATATATATATATATATATATATATATATATATATATATATATATATATATATATATATATAAGTGATCCCAAAAATTCTATAAGAGAACTTCTAAACCTCATAAGCAAATTCAGTGAAGTAGGTGGATATAAAATTAACTCAAACAAATCCATGGCCTTTCTCTACACAAAGTATAAATAGGATAAGAAAGAAATTAGGGAAACAAAACTCTTCACAATAGTCACAAATAATATAAAATACCTTGGTGTGACTCTACCTAAGGAAGTGAAAGATCTGTATGGTAAGAATTCCAAGTCTCTGAAGAAAGAAATTGAAGATCTCAGAAGATGGAAAGGTCCCCCATGCTCATAGATTAGCAGGATCAGAATAGTGAAAATGGCTATCTTGCTGAAAGCAATCTACAGATTTAATGCAATTCCCATCAAAATTCCAACTCAATTGTTCACAGTTAGAACGAGCATGTTATTCATATGGAATAACAAAACACCTAGGATAGCAAAAACTAATCTCAACAATTAAAGAACCTCTGGTAGAATCACCATCCCTGACCTCAAGCTGTACTACACAGCGATTGTGATAAAAAAAAAAAAAAACACAAAAAACAAAAAACTGCATGGTACTTGTACAGTGACAGACAGGTAGATCAATGGAATAGAATTGAAGAGCCAGAAATGAACCCACACACCTATGGTCATTTGATCTTTGACTAAGGAGCTAAAACCATCCAGTGGGAAAAAATACAATATTTTCTTTTTCTTTTTTTTGTCATCTTTTATTTTAGTCTTTTTATTAGATTTTTTTTTCATTTACATTTCAAATGCTATCCTGAAAGCCCCCTATACCCTTCCCTAGCCCTGCTCCCCAACCCACCCACTCCCACTTCCTGTTCCTCGCATTCCCCTGTACTGGGGCATTTTCAACAAATGGTGCTGGCTCAACTCGTGGTTAGCATGTAGAAGAATGGGATTGATCCATTCTTATCTTGCTATAAAAAGCTCAAGGTTAAGTGGATCAAGGAACTCCACATAAAACCAGAGACACTGAAACTTTTAGAGGAGAAAGTGGGGAAAAGCCTCAAAGATATGGACACAGGGGAAAAATTCCTGAACAGAACACCAATGGCTTGTGCTATAAAATCAAGAACCGACAAATGGGATTTCATAAAATTGCAAAGGTTCTGTAAAGCAAAAGACACTGTCAATAAGACAAAATGGAAACCAACAGATTGGGAAAAGTTCTTTACCAATCCCAAATCCAATAAGGAGTTAATATTCAATATACAGAGAACTCAAGAAGTTAGACTCCAGAAAAACCAAATAACCCTATAAAAATTGGGGTACAGAGTGAAACAAATAATTCTCCACTGAGGAATACCAAATGGCTGAGAAGCACCTGAAAAAAAAATGTTCAATATCCTTAATCATCAGGGAAATGCAAATCAAAACAACTCTGAGATTCCACCTCACACCAGTCAGACTAGCTAAGATCAAAAGCTCAGGTGACAGCAGATGCTGGTGAGGATGTGGAGAAAGAGGAACACTCCTCCATTTTTGGTGGGATTGCAAGCTTATACAAACACTCTGGAAATCAGTTTGGCTGTTCCTCAGAAAACTGGACATAGCACTACAGGAGGATCCAGCAATACCTCTCCTGGGCATATACCCAGAAGATGCTTCATCTTGTAATTATGACACATGCTCTGCTTTGTTCATAGCAGCCTTATTCATAATAGCCAGAAGCTGGAAAGAACCCAGATGTCCCTCAACAGAGGAATAAATACAGAAAATGTGGTACATTTACACAATGAAGTACTACTCAGCTATTAAAAACAATGAATTTATGAAATTCTTAGACAAATGGATGGATCTGGAGGATATCATCCTGAGTGAGGTAATCCAATCACAAAAGAACACACACGATATGCACTCACTAATAAGTGGATATTAGCCCAGAAGCTCAGAATACCCAAGATACAATTTGCAAAACACATGAAACTCAAGAAAAAGGAAGACCAAAGTGTGGATACTTGGATACTTCTTAGAATGGGGAACAAAATTCCCATGGAAGGAGTTAGAGAGACAAAGTTTAGAGCAGAGTCTGGTGACAACAATAGCTAGCTGACAGTATCCTGATAAAGCTGTCAGGCTCTGCCAGTGCCTGGCAAATACAGAAGTGGATGCTCACAGCCATCCATTTGACAAAGCACAGATTCCCCAATGAAAGAACTAGAGAAAGTACCAAAGGAGCTGAAGCGGATTACAGTCCCATAGGAGGAACAATAATATGAACTAACCAGTACCCCCCACCCTGAGCTTCCTTTGACTAAACCACTAATCAAAGAAAACACATGGTGGGACTCAAGGCTCTAGCTGCACATGTAGCAGAGGATGTCCTAGTCTGTCATCAATGGGAGGAGGGACCCTTGGTCCTGTGAAGGTTTTATGCTCCATTGTAGAAGAATGCGAGGGCCAGGAAGCTGGAGGGCGCTGGTTTGGGAGCAGTGGGAGGGGGGAGAGGATAGGGGATTTTCAGAGGGGAAACTAGAAAAAGGGATAATACTTGAAATGTAAATAAAGAAAATATCTAATAAAAAGATAATGGAAATGTCTGCTGAGATGTTGAGAGTGCTAATGCATTCTAACTGGTGTCCTTATAATAAGAGCTAACCAGGCACAAAAACATGAAGAGAGAAGATCATTGAAAGATTCAGAGAGAAGTGACTGTCTGCAAATTTAGAAAAAAAAATAATTCAGGAGAAAGCTTCACTACTGATACCTCAGTCATGGACTTCCAGAATCCAGAACTATAAGACACTTCATTATGTTGGTTTGAACATCTGGATTTTCAAACTAGAAAAACACAACAGCATTCTTGCTGGAGGGCAGGTCAGAGTGCAAATACACTCAGCCTGGACAGACACTAAGGATAGAGGCGTTTTGTTAAACTGATATAGTGAGACTCAAGATATGGCTTGTATCTCCAAGTAACTAAGACAAACCTGAATGGGATGGGTCCCTCTTTCTCATACCTGTACACATCCATCAAACCTAGATGTGTGGTATCCACACAGAGAAGGGAAGTCTTGCTTCTTTATGATGTGTCTATAAACTGGATTCCAATGTGAAAAGCAAGAGCAGAAAATCAAAGCCCCTTCTAGAGTAGGGCTACGATGAATCAGGTGGGCCATGGAAGGTGAGACAAGGGTTGATAGAGATCTCCCCACAAACTCCACTAGCATCCTGATTCTATTCTTCCCAAGGCCACTTGGCTTCAGACTCCTTCTTCTCCCTAGACACACTTTAGGTATCTATGATCCTGTATATGAATCTTGACCATAGAGTTTACCTTTTATATTAATGAGGTATGACCACAAATTTTTCTATATGTGGAAGTCTAGTAATTACAGTCGTATCCTTGTTTCTAGACCTATATGCTAATTCTCAACCTATTCTGTTTCCTGGTCCAACAAAATGTAACCCTCTGGCACACACTCCTGCCAACATGAAACCCAGCATACTATTCTCATTATGATGTACTAAAACTAAAGCCTCAAATAAATCTTTCCTTCATTGAATTTATGCAGACAAGTATTTTGTATATTAATGAGAAAAGTAACCAATGCCTGAACTTGAAAACAGGACTGGGATTGCCACTATAAATCCATGATTCTTAGAACTAGCTTGTGAAAGGAGAGGAGAAATTTGGAGGTTCAGGCTACACAATTGTGAAAATCCTTTAAGCAGATATTTGGATCCATTATAGTGAGAGCACAGAAAATAAAATCATAGATAGAAATCCCAACAGAAAAGCTGTACTTTTGTGACATTTCTAGGAGATAACATAGAATTAGATCATAAGTCATTTGGGCAACATTATGTCAAAGACTCTGGCTACATTTTGCCTAAGTCCTGAGAATCTGACTGAGGTTGAATTCAAAAGTAATAGACTGATTTATTTGCAGAGAAAATTTCGAGATGGCATAGCATTCAGGGTATATGATGATGGATTCTGTTTTTGTTATACTTATAAAACAGGAAGCAAAATTCAGATAAAAAGACATAAAACTCAGTATGAAAGTGTAAGTATGTATGAAATTTCAGACTAAGAAGGCACAGACAAAGCAACTATAATTTTTAAAGAGATCAACCCAATTTAAAGGAAGTAACCGCTTACAGTAATGGGACAAGAGAAAAAGATGCCTTGTAGCAAAATGTGGCATCATTCATCTGGTGCTATTTTGCAGACATGTAAAATACAAAAAGTATTGAATCAGAGAACCTTGACTCAAGGCTCTGGAAAAAGGCAACAAACTCAAGCACTTAATACACAGTAGAGCCAGAGTCCTTGAATGGAACTCCTGGCCAAGTGAAGGTAAAACTTATGTTTTGATGGAGGCTCCAGGATGGTAGTGATGTCAGGTAAATGAAGTGTCCAACAAAGAAAGCCATAGGCACCAAGCAAAGAAGCCCAGGAGAGAGGCAATATTTATATCCAGTCATAGCACAATGGAGACAGGCTACCTAAGCACACTGGAGCCCAGATGATGCCACCATGTGGATGAGGCCAGACATGGATTGCACTAGTTTCTTTTTTCATGCTACAGTAAGATATTTGAACAAAAGCAAGTTAAGGAGAATAGGGTTTATTTTAGTTCACAGTTCTAGATTAAAGTCCAACATGCCAGGGAAGTAAAGCCACGGGGAGACTCAAGAAGCTGGTCACATTACATCACCAGTCATGTATATTCTATGCTCAGCTTGCCTTTTCCACTTTATATATCTTAAGGTCCCCTACCCAGAGAATGATCTTGTTGACAATTAAAGTAGATCTTCCTCTATCAAATAAATTAACCAAGACAACCCCTCGCTGACATTCTCAGAGGTTAATCCTAATCTAGACAATTCTTCACAGGTGTACCTGGAAGTTTGCCTCCTGCTTGTCCAGTTGACAATACTATCTATCACACAGACCTACAGTGTTTTATCTTGCCCTGCTGGTCTTTGAGTTTGGCCCAAACTTTCTTTATTGTCTTCCCATCATTCCCTTTTAGAATGATCGTTTTATTATGCATCTATTTTTATTTAAACTTTATTATAAAGAACTTTCAAATAAAAAAAACATTATGTAAAGAGATTAGGTGGACATTTCTATCCTGCACCATTGTATAAGTATATAGTTTTCTTTTGTATTATACACAGGTTCACAGCTGCTTTTTTATGTTTTTCCTTTTTATTTTATTGTTTATTATTTATTTTTTATGTTTATGTTTATTATTTTTTATTTTATTGTTTATTATATGTTTATTGTTGTTTATTACTATTTATATTTATTTGAAATGTTAATGTAATTACAATATTTCTTTCTCTTTTCTCCACTCTCTAATGTCTCCCATATACTTCTTCCTACCCTCCTTCAAATTCATGGCCTTTGTTTATTGTTATTCCATCCATTTATGTATTTACATATGTATTCCTAAACAAAAACTGCTCAGTCTGGATAATGGTGTCTGTATGTTTTCAGTACTGACTATTTGGCATTAGAGAACCAATTGATGTGTTCTTTCCAGGGGAAGAATACCTCTCCCATTTCTGGCCTTTTTCAGTTGCCTACAATTCTTGTGTAGGCTTGAAGCTATGTGGGCTTTCCCCCATTCACTTTAGCATACCTTTTAGAATCACCATTATTCAGCTCATGATTGGATAATCATATTGATGAGATGTTATGGATGTAGCTTCTGACATTGCTAGGAGAAACAATCTCACAGAAAACTCTTTAATTATCTGGCTCTTACATTCTTTCTACCACTTCTTCTGCAATTATCCCTGAACTTTACATGACTTTTGTAGATCTATCGAAGGGGACTGGGTTCCACAATTCTACATTTTGTTTGTGGTTTTCTGTAGTGGTCTTCATTCTGTTGGAAAGAGACCTTTCCTTGAATTATAGGTAAAGACTACATTTATCTGTGAGTATAAGGACAAATGTTTATAAATTTTTGTGAGGTTTTATGCTTACTTAGTAAATTATTCGTTGTAGAGTCTCCTCCAAGAACCATGACCCCACTAACAATGAGTGGTTAGCTAGTTTTCCAGTACAAGGCATAGTTTACCTCTTGTTGAGTTGTTCTTACATCTACTTAGAGATCTGTCAGTTACCATTAAGGTATGCACACCACTACACCCTTAAAGTTATCATGACATGCTGGTTATTAATGTGGTTCCCAGCTGTCAAAGCTGGGTAGTATTGTTGGTTGCCTCCCTGCTTTGAAAGCTTATATGGTGTCTTCTGGTATCATGAAAGCTAGTCCTTGGGGAGGTGTTACTCTGATCAGTTCCAGCTCAGAGCCCTCTGGGCCCTCTTTCTGAAATTCATGTTGTCTTCAGCAATAAAGGCTACCTTCACCTCTGGGGAATAACCAAAAGTAACAGCAATAGCTGTATGCTTTGAGAGTCTTTTAGACAGCCCAGGTCAACAACTCAAAAGAAGCCTTCTCATATCTAGAAATGAAGTTTTTGTTAGACGGTCTTTGGCCTTTGGAGAGTACACTATCAGCCCAGAAGAAAACATTAATTGAAACTCTATATGTATATTTATACAGTTAATTATGTATACTACAGGTAGAGTTTTATCCTTGAAATTTTCTCTTTTGTTACTTATAAAATGAGATAGTTTAAAATTTATATTTCTTGCTCTTCACAAGATATCAAAGAATGTCATATATGTTAATTTTCTTAGCTTTATCACAGAGCTTCATACAAAATAATTGATTGTCAAATAATAGACTAATTAGTCTTTAAAATACTTTCTCCTCACAATAGCTTTTTCAAAACAAACTTTTTGGATTGAATTGTAATAGTTTTATTTCAAGACTGCCCCATAATGCATAAGGTGGGCAAAATTATCTACCTGGTACTCAAGGATGAACACTGCGTTGGCTTTGCCTGTTTGCATATATTCAGCATATTCTCGTGCCTGGAACTCTGCATGATTCTATTAAGATAGATCCCTGGAAGAAGAAATACTGGTTTAAAGGATTTATCTCCATACAACTATCCTGGATATAGGGACTGTTGCTTTGAGATTACCTTTGGGCTTCCATTTCTTTCTTTTAGATGAACTCTTTCCCAAGCTGCTTCTCAGGCTATAAGTTTATTCTCCCAATACTGTTATGCAAGTTCATAAAATAGCTTAATTATATATGTACACATATGTAATACATATATGTATATAAGTACATGCATGTATATTCATATATATATTTGTGCTACTACATGTATCTGTGTAACTGAATCCTACTAAGATAGATTGAGTTTGAGAACTAGTAATGCTCACTTAAATGCAGAAATTCAAAAATATGACAATCAAATATAAAATCATTCCTTTCTTTTCCTTCTTCCTAGGCAATGACTAGATGGTAATCCAGAATGAATGCAGTTTTTAGGTTGCAGAGAAATCAGAATTCAGTAACCTGGCAACAGAACTGTGTAGAGCTTCTCCTCTTTGGCTGTGATTCTCCTTTTACCTTCCTTATGAGCACTGAGAAAAGTCTAGGTAGGGCATTACTACACTAGTCTAGAGAAATACCTCACAAGTCCTCACTGAGGGAGCTGTGTTCCTAGCCATATACATCTTTGTCATATAGCCTCCCAGTTCCTCAGCAGTCATTGTGCCCAAACTAAGAGGACAGAGGATGGGAATCCTCTCATCATGTGTTTCATGAGAGTCTGAAGAGCTCCTTCCACAGTGAAGGGACAGCTGCATTGCTATTGTTGGGAATAGAGATTAATCATTCATGGCTGACAGGCTTTGCTCTTCCACGGCCAGTACAAACAGTTCCTTGGGGTATGTGGTATTTTAACAGATGTTTGCTAGGATGACATACTGGTAAAGATAATGCACATGTGATTTTCCATCTCCATCAAACTAAACTTTGAATTCTCTAGAAACCATTTTTTAAATCTCTCCAGCAAGAAATTAATGCTTTGTAAATTTTGTGTAGTAACAATTACAAAAATCTATCTGTGGGTGGTTTGGGCCATGTGAATTTTCTTGGACCACAGTGGAATTGTACCCCAGCAAGTTTAATTAATTTTTACTGTGCACCTTCATGAGCCAGATTTCATGCACTGTAGAAGGAGACATATCTCCTTTAGAAACAGAAGTGGGAAGAAAGTGCATTAACCAGGTCCTGGGACATGGAACAGGTGCTTTAGTAGAGTGTAAGCAGTCATGGAAACATCAAAAGAGGTACATTACATTTAAATTGGAAGTAAATGGATTAACCAAGTAATACAGTACCAGCACTGTCTGTGATAGGGAATAATGGGAAACTGAATACTGATGGGAGACCTGGAAGAGGGGAGGACAGGTCATTCTTCCAAATGAGAGAATCCCAGTGAGCTTGCTTAGACTCCATTTGGTCTAAGCACCATGGTGTTTTTCTTTTCTTTTCTTTTCTTTTCTTTTCTTTTCTTTTCTTTTTTTTTTTGGGGGGGGGGCTTATTTTATTTAATTTTATTAGATTTTTTTAAATTTACATTTCAAATGCTATCCCAAAAGTTCTCTATACCCTCCCCCCACCCTGCTCCCCTACCCACCCACTCCCACTTCTTGGCCCTGGCGTTCCCCTGTACTGGGTCATATAAAGTTTGCAATACCAAGGGGCCTCTCTTCCTAATGATGGCCGATTAGGCCATCTTCTGCGACATATGCAGTTAGAGTCACAGTCATCTATAGGATGGAACACAGGGCACCCAATGGAGAAGCTAGAGAAAGCACCCAAGGAGCTAAAGGGGTCTGCAACCCTATAGGTGGAACAACAATATGAACTAACCAGTTTTTCTTTTTTTTTTAAGATTTATTTATTATTATATCTAATTACACTGTAGCTGTCTTCAGATGCACAAGAAGAGGGAGTCAGATCTCATTACGGATGGTTGTGAGCCACCATGTGGTTGCTGGGATTTGAACTCAGGACCTTCGGAAGAGCAGTCTGTGCTCTTAACCACTGAGCCATCTCTCCAGCCCCAGTTTTTGTTTTTTGGGTTTTTTTTTTTTTTAAGACAAGAATATTGTTACATCGTCCATGGCTGATTTGAACTCTGAGTCCTCCTGCTTCAGTATCCTGAATGCTAGAATTAAAGGAATATATAATCACACTGTGAGACAACAGGACAATGTCACGTTTAGATTTTATATAGTAATACCCCTTAGGTGAGAAGTGGAAGGCCAAGGAAGACTGCGCAGTTGGCAGAGCATTTTACAATTTTATTTTCAAAGTAACAATTACAAAGTGAGTTAGGATTATAGAGATGAGTGGCATACTTATGGAGTTTTTTCCTTCTATTTTGATAGTAAATAATAAAATGGATTAAAATATCACTATATTTGGAGAAATTTGGATTCTGGAGATTGGACCTCTGTTGGTTACTAGTACTCTGCTGTATTACTTTCCTACTTAATGTGACAGAATATCTGACAGAAGCAACTCAACAGGAGAAGGATTTGCTATTACTTCTAATATTTACCACAGTGGGGAAGGCATGACAGAATCCACAGGAGTGAGGCTATGTGACTGAAGCGCCTTACTTCTTGGTGTATTAGGAAAGAGAACACAACTGCCCCATGCATTAATGGCTATCTCATAAAGAAAAGTATCTTCAGTTCAATTTCAAGAGTCTCAAACACTCAGCACTTTTCAAAAGTACAATGACAAAGTCTTTTTTGAAACTAAAGGCAGAGAGAGGAAGGTAAAACAACAGTAAAGATATCTAAAATTCCACAAAGAATCTTACTATTAACTATTTACAAACAACAACACAACAAAAGCAGATAAAAAACAAACCCACCAAATCACTGAATATACAAACCACACTTAAGGGCAAGACCCATGCCTGGCCTCAGATGACCGCCACAAAACAAACTCAAGAATAGATTTGTAGATTTAAATATTTGTCTCATATTACTTGGAGCGGGTCCTTTTTGTTCTGTACCAGCTTGAATATTATAATTTCTGATTTTGTATTTTTATGTTCTTTATGTGTGTGTGCATGTTTGTGTGTATAAAAGTATGTGTATGTGTTTCTCATGCTTTAGTGTTTGTTTGTTTGTTTGTTTGTTTGCCTGTTTGAGAGAGAGAGGGGGCTGCACAGTTTGATGAGTGGAGAGGATCTGGGAAGAGATACTATGCTCAGACATGATTGCATGATAATTAGGTGTTGTAAATTATGTCCAATAAGCCCTTCTCACCCCCATGATGTGTGGGACAATTAGCTCTTTCCATCTGTATCAGTAAAAATCCATTATATACCCTATCCCTGGAACAATATAGTAAACTTGTATAACTACAGCCTTCTCTGGAAGTTTTCCCACCAGATTCATAGCCTGAATCACTGCTTCTAATCTCTTTATTTTTACAGGCCAATGGCCAATAGCCCCTAAGGAGAAGGAGTGGCCACACAAAGTATTCAAATGCCTGAGCCTAAAGGGGACATTTCTCATTCAAACCACCACAAGCCATGGAGAGACCTGATTTCAACAAATATAATATGGGAACAACCTGTTGCTAATGAGAGGAACTGAGTAGAAATGAATAGAAGTGGTAGTAAGAAATCAACTACAGGAGACATGACATTGAAAATAAAAGTATGTTAAGGTTTCCTCCTATTTCCTGGAACATAGATGTTCATAAAAGCTCAAGATTCCTGACCTTCCCCAAGCACTATCCCGCTAAACAACAAAGGGGCACATAGCATTGTTTTATTGCTATAAGCTTTGTAGGACTGAGCCAGATGGTGATGATGCATGCTTTTTTTTTCAACTTTTATTAGATATTTTCTTCATTTACATTTCAAGTGTTATCCAGAAAGTTCCCTATATCCTCCCCCCTCCCGGCCCTGCTCCCCTACCCACCCGCTCCCACCCCTTGGCCCCGGCGTTCCCCTGTATTGGGGCATATAAAGTCTGCATAACCAAGGGGCCTCTCTTCCCACTGATGGCCAGATCCCACAATCAGTCACCAAACATAGACACTATAGCATATGCCAGCAAGATGATGCATGCTTTTAATCCTACCACTCGGGAGGCAGTAGCAGGTAGATCTCTGAGTTCAAGGTTAGTCTGGTCTACAGAGAGAGCTCCAGAATATCCAGGGCAACAAAGAGAAACACTGTCTTGAACAACAAAACAACAAGAAAAATCTTTGTAGGATCAAATCAAAGTCCTAGCCTGCATGTGGCCCTCAGATGGAATTATAGGTGATTGATAGTAGCAAAGCCCCTTCCATGCCCCTAGGCCACGCCCCTAGGCCACGCCCCTAGGTCCTGCCCCCTTAAATGCCACCATGATGCAGAAGCAACTCTTCCTCCATTGTTTGGTGTAGTTGCCCTTGTACTGATGGATAGCCTGTTCGTTTCTCCTGTGGAATTTTCTTTGAAATTAAACCTCCAGACCTTGACCACACATACTTACCTGTGGTCTGAGTACAAGGCAAAACTCAAAACTTACTAAAACCCCAAGGCAGTGCAATTTTATATTAGGTGCCTATAAAATATAAAAACCCATGACCTAAATGAAAAACTAGAGTCTGAAAGTGTTGACTATGGAAAGAGTTATGTGATTTTTATATGTAGATAGATTTATTTATAGGAAGTCACTTCCCTAGTAATTTGAATTTAAAGTCTAAAGCCCAGCAGCTTGGGGTGGTATGGCACTGTTTGATAGGTTGATTGACTAAAATTAGAGTTGAAAACCTGTCATACTGAGTTAGAAGAGATACTAGGAGTTTCTAGGTAAAGTATTTTTTAAAAGACAGAAATGCAGGATTTCTGCTTTGCATTACTTTTCATCATCATGACCTTGATCTTTCCTAACTCTGCTGCATGAAAAAGAACAGTGGCCACAAAGCAGCCCCATACTGGACACCAAAAGTCCTCCAAAGGTCAGGAATGTGCAGTTAATAACATACTCATAGTATGTTTATCCTAAGTAAAAATTATAATTTCTTTGGCTGACATGAGCTTTGAAACTGCAGGGAAAAAAATGACACTGTTATTATTCTAGGCAAGCAAACTGGGTGGAGCTCAGAAATTACCACCTAAAGATATTTGGCAGATAATGGGAGTGGTTGAATATGGTCCCTGAAACTGAAAGAGATGCACAGTGTAAACCTAAACTAACATCAGTCCTGGTGAATAATATTTCCCCTTTATATGTGTGGTATCTTCTAAAAACCTCAGTGAATACCAGATACCACTAAAAGTTCTGGACTTTTGTACCCTTTGCTCCTGAACATGCATACCTGTAGTAAAATTTAATTACATAGCAAGCAGAGTAAGAGATTAAAAATAATTGTGGTGGTTTGGCTGAAGAGATAGCTCAGCTCTTAAAGGCTAGGCTCACAACCCAAAGTGACTATAGTGGTTAATATTGTCAAGTTTGTTAGACTAAAATTAGTAAAACACCTTTCTAGATATATATGTGAATACATTTCTAGAAATTATTGCCTAAGGACAGAGAATCACTCTGAATATAGATGACATTAAGCAAGAGTCTGGGCATTTGGATGGAATAAGCAGAGAAGTCAGAGGAAGACTGCGAGTGCAAATATTCTCTGCATCCTTGATGGGTGCCATGAAGGAAGTTTCTCTCTCTAACTTTGCACCATTCCCTCCCAGGCATGATAGAGGGAGACCTCTGAAACCATTAGCCAAGTCCTTCTTTACTTGAGTTGTTTTGCTATGATATTTCATCATAGTGGCAAAAATCTTACTTACACAGAAGATTCACACAAAAATATGAGATTAACACCATGATCATAGATCTCACAGTTAATTTGATCTGTGGAAGTAATTTGGAGAATTTGGGATGAGAGAGCTAGAGAACAAGGCATGGTGGGAAACCTAGAAGGACCTCAGAAAGAAAAAGTTTATAGGGAAAGAGAGAACAAAAGATTCTCTCATCCAATTTAAGATGATAACCAGGACTCTATGGGGAAATAGAAAGGGATTTATTTATCTTACACTGTAGCAAAGAACTGGTCTAAATTTTCTCTACACTGTGAGACTTTGTGGGATGAATAGGTTTAAATGTGACAGATAAGTTAGGCAGAGTGAATGCCATGATGGATATTCTATGCCAAGTTTATAATAATAACTGTGAGAAAGTTGGTTTAGAAAAGGTAATTTAGCCAGAAGTCAGCATAAAGTTGGGGCTAATAAATATATGGTTACCAGAAAGATTAGTACTATTAAAGTGCTGATAGTTACTGTGCAATAAGGGCAATAGAATAATGCTCTGGTAGAGACAGAAAACATATGGCAGAGTCATGATACCTGCAAGCTCCTCCTAAGAAGGCATGGAAGAGTGAAGATGAAGCCAAAGTTGGGATAGGCATCCTAGGAAGATCGAAATGCCAGAAATATCAATCATTTGTCAGGGGAAACTGCAGGTAGAAAGCTGAGTTTATACAACAGAGAGGCCATGAGGGCTGAACCACTTCCATAGACATGGGACTGCCCAGGCAGTTCAGATCATATCATTATGTGCTACGAAAACTTGGGGCTGCAGGATTTAATACTTATTGTACTGGGTTTAATCTCTCTTTGTCCCGATCCTCTTTTCTTTACCTCTATCCTTCTCTTTTGGAATTGAAATGCTCACTTCCTGCCTCTATATATCATAAGTACTTAACATGTTTGGTTTTGCAGGCTTACAACTTCAGATGTTTGGCTTAAACCTCAAAAGAAAGTTACAATTTGGCATTTTGAATAATGCTTGAACATTATCATATTATTGATACAACTATGATTCTTACTGCTTAGAGAAGGACACCATGTATTTGGCATTATAAGATGGGCATAAGGGCTGGAGAGATGGCTCAGGGATTAAAAACTGGCTGCTCTTCCAGAGGTCCTGAGTTCAATTCCCGGGAACCTTGGAAGCTAAAAGCTTCTTGGACTAGGCCTAAGTTAGCAGACAGAAACAGTAAACCTCTGAGGAAACAGCTCCTTCAGGCTAATAAAACTACTTTTACCATATGATTTTGTAAGTAAAGAGTTATATAGGCTATCAACTTCTTGATAAGGAGTGGGCTTGATATAGCTAATCTTGATTATTAACTTAATTGGATTCATAAATGCCTAGATGATCTGGATGTTTTGTAAAGGCATTTACACAGAGGTTTAACAAATAGGAGAGACCTGCTGAATATGGAGGAAAATGGTAGGTACCACCCACTAGGATGAGGGCCAGAAAGAGTCGAGGGGGAGATGGATAAAGCTCCTTGCTGCAGACAGTCTCTCTGCCTTGTTTTTAGTAACCATTATCTGCCACACCTGATCAACAAGAAAAGAATGAAACTCAGCCAAAATAAATCTTTCATCTTATAATTTGTTTTGCTCAGGAATTTTTCCACAGAGAATAATAAAGGAATGGATAATAAACTAGAACTATGAATAGCAATATGCTATAATATAAACTATGTGGCTGTGGCTTACTGCCACCCAAAAAGTCTTATACTGTGCTTACTTTTCTCTTCTTGTGATGACGTAAGGTGATAGTTAAAGCAAATACATTACAACTTCCCTTTGGCATAATTGAATTATTAGATTACACTTATGCTTTGGGGCTGTCATGGCTAATCTCAGTTATCAACATGATGTCGGGAAGAAGAGAACCTGAATTTAAGATTTTTTACCATCTGAGTAGCACATAAGTATGACTTTGGAGTGATTTTTCTACATTGCTAATTGATTTTCTACTCTACCCACTATGCATGGTTTAATCCCTAGACAAGTGATCCTGGGGTATATAAGAAAAGTAACTGAAAAATCAATTGGTAAGTCAATAACCAGTAATCCATGGTGCTTCTACTTAAGTTACACTTTAGTACCCACCTTGGGTGTCCTCAGTGATGGACTATAATCTATAAGCTGAAACAAACATTTTCTACCCAAACTGCTTTTGATATTGGCATTTATCACAATAGAGATTAAATTAGGACAGGGACTATTGTTAAGTGAAATACAGGTTACTTGAGCACAATCACCTCATTACTGTGACAATATGATAGCTAAGAAAGTTAAGCAACTAAGAGGAAAATTCTACAATTTCTCTACAGATGGGGTGATTCATATCCCAGCTGAGAGTGTGACAAAGGTTCCATCAGGCTACACACAATGATGCACAACTTTGAATTTATTACTTACTTGTATAATTTCCAAATTCATATTTTCATATTACTTTTCTGGGAAACTGAAGCCACTTAGACTGTGTAAATGTCACTTTTATTTCTTCAAATTATGAGACAAAATGAGAGCCATACCCAAGCTATACAAATACATGGCTTGGGCTGAGCCCAGAGCATGACTTTCTCTGTTCTATCTTCCCCTGGGCCTAAGCCTGGAGGCTTCTTGCCTCCATACAATCTACTCTTCCAAGCTGACTGATTCAATCTAGCTTTTCTCAGCTTCTGTCTAAATTGCTCTTCTTGACCTCATCTGAACTTTGGAAATTTACTCCAATTTTCTGGCTCTTTCTCATTCTCTGATCCACTCTGTCTTCACTGGTGTCTAGTTTGTCCTCTGCAACCTGTTTTTGTAAAAGGATCCAGTAGAACTGCTGTGCATGCGCGCGCGCGCGCGCGCGCACACACACACACACACACACACACACACAACTCAGCACCACTACCTCTCCCTACATTTAAGTAGCCTCTGTTTTTTGTGTGTGTGTTATTCTCATGAGAATGGCCATATCCTATCTCTGACTCATTCTGTCAAATCGTTCTCTGATTTGTCACTTTGTCTACCTTTCACTTAGACATTGTTGGAGTCTGCCAAAAGACTCTCACTCACAAAGACCTTAGAGACCACCATCACTGCAAACTGCAGGAGGATCTTTATTTATCCAACACATTGGGGACCCGCCTCAGCATGCAGGCAAGAGGAGAGACCCCAAAGAAAGAAAGAACACACTTTTTATACTTTGTAAGGGGCAGATTTAGGCAACAGTGCTAGCTGGTTTATTATCATTGGTGTAGCATTGGTTAGCATAGGATGACTACCATTGGCCTAGTGACTCACTCTGTCTATCCTTATGGTGGATTATTATGATTGGTCAGCAAAGCAGCAGGACATTTTGAACTTATGGGTCAGCTATTAATATTACAGCTATTAACGTCATGGGGAATTCTAGCGACAAGGTCAGGGCAGTTGGTGGTTTTTCTCAGAATTCAGCATAGGACAGGGTTGGGGAATTTTTCTGGAAACTGCTAATCTTGTTTTGGTAGCTGCAGGCTTAGTCTGGACTTTTTGTCCACTAAACTATATAGTTTGGAAAGTCCCTTCAGAGGGGGAAGGGACTAAGTGGTCTTGAATTTATTTTGGATTTTTCATCACTTTCAAACATGGCTTCTTCCTTTTACTAACTTTACTTTCATTTTTAGGTAATAAAGGTGTGTGATAAGGACTGCATTATTGCCAGAGCATACTGTAACTGTAGACATTGAATAAAAGAAGAGAGGTTCTTTTATTGTTGAATAAAAATCAAAGAATGTCTACATTCCAGCTGTATCATATAGACTTAGAAGAACTTTAGATGTAATCCTTTGCCATAGCAGCTATGTTGCTGGATTAAAATTTGTCTACAGGACCATAAAAGAAGGAGTCCATGGGATATAAGAAGAAGCATGTTAAATATAGATTTGACTTGTATGCCTATAAGTCTTTTACCCAGTTCCTTCACGTAGGTCAGCTCATTTACTATATCACTTATAACATGTTAGGTTATATCTTAGTTGCTTTTGCTATAATTACTCTTAAAATACATAACCACAGTGCTGTAGCTGGATATAAAATTAACTCAAAGAAATCAGTGGACTTTCTCTACACAAAGGATAAACAGGCTGAGAAAGAAATTAGAAAAACAACACCCTTTACAATAGTCACAAATAATATAAAATACCTTGGTGTGACGCTAACTAAGGAAGTCGAAGATCTGTATGATAAGAACTTCAAGTCTCTGAAGAAAGAAATCAAAGATCTTAGAAGATGGAAAGATCTCCAATGCTCATGGATTGCCAGAATTACTATAGTAAAAATGGCTATCCTACCAAAACCAATCTACAGATTCAATATAATCCCCATCAAAATTCCAACTCAATTCTTCACAGAGTTAGAAAGGGGAATTTGAAAATTCATCTAGAATAACAAAAACCTAAGATAGCAAAAACTATTCTCAACAATAAAAGAACCTCTGGGGGAATCACTATGCCTAATCTCAAGCTGTACTACAGAGCAATTGTGATAAAAAAAAAAAAAAAACTGCATGGTATTGGTACAGCTACAGACAGGTAGATCAATGGAATAGAATTGAAGACCCAGAAATGAACCCACACACCTATGGTCACCTGATCTTTGTTTGACAAAGGAGCTAAAACCATCCAGTGGGGGTGGGGGGTGGGGAGACAGCATTTTCAACAAATGGTGCTGGCTTAACTGGCAGTTAGCATGTAGAAGAATGAAAATTGATCCATTCTTATCTCCTTGTACAAAGCTCAAATCTAAGTGGATCAAGGAACTCCACATGAAACCAGAGACTCTGAAACTTATAGAGGAGAAAGTGGAGAAAATCTTCAAAGATATGGGCACATAGAAAAATTCTTGAACAGAACAGCAATGGCTTGTGCTGTAAGATCAAGAATTGACAAATGGGAACTCATAAAATTGCAAAGATTCTGTAAGGCAAAAGACACTGTCAATAAGACAAAAAGGCCACCAACACATTAGGAAAGGATTTTTACCAATCCTAAATCTGATAGGGGACTAATTTCCAATATTAAAAAGAACTCAAGAAGCTGGACTCCAGAACATCAAATAACCCATTAAAAAATGGGGCACAGAGCTAAATAAAGAATTCTCAACTGAGGAACACCGAATGGCTGAGAAGCACCTGAAAAAAATGTTCAACATCCTCAATCATCAGGGAAATGCAAATCAAAACAACCCTGAGATTCCACCTCACACCAGTCAGAATGGCTAAGATCAAAAATTCAGATGACAGCAGATGCTGGTAAGGATGTGGAGAAAGAGGGACACTCCTCCATTGCTGGTGGGATTGCAAGCTGATACAACCACTCTGGAAATCAGTTTGGCCAGTACCCCCGGAGCTTATGTCTCTAGCTGCATATGTAGCAGAAGGTGACCTAGTCGGCCATCATTGGGAAGAGAGGCCCCTTGGTCTTGCAAACTTTATATGCCCCAGTACAGGGGAACGCCAGGGCCAAGAAGTGGGAATGGGTGGGTAGGAGAGCAGGGTGGCAGGAAGGTACAGAGGACTTTTGGGATAGCATTTGAAATGTAAATGAAGAAAATATCTAATAAAAAACTGAAAAAAATACATAACCACCAATGTAACTTAAAGAAAAGGCTTTTTGAGCTTAGAATGTCAGATGGTTAGAATCCATGACCACAGCAGGGAGCATGGCACCAAGTAGGTGGGGAGGCAAGGCTCTGAGCAGTAGTTAAGAGCTTTCATCCTTATGCACAAGAAGGAGACAGAGAAAGAGCTAACTTGGAAATAGAATGGATTTTAAAAACTTCAAAGCCCATTCCTTAGAGGCACACCTTTCCAGCAAAGTCGCTTCCCCTTATCCACACTAGCTATATGACAATTTTTCTAAGAAATGCTCCCCAGGGCTCATGTATTTGAACACTTAGTCTTCAGTTTATGGTGATTTTGGTAATGTCATAGAATCTTTATGAAGTGCAGCCTGGCCAGAGAAAATACATGATGGGCACAGAGTTTGAGAATTTATACCTTTGTCTCACTTCTTGTTTTTTCATTCTTTTTTATTAGTATTTCATTTATTTACATTTCAAATGTTATTCCCCTTCCATGTTTCCCCTCCTCAAATTCCCTGTGATGGTTTGTATATTCTTGGACCACAGTGTGGCACCATTTGCAAGTGTGGCCTTGTTGTAATAGGTGTGACCTGGCTGGAGTAGGTGTGTCACTGTGGGTGTGGGCTTAAGATCCTCACCCTAGTTGCCTGAAAGTCAGTCTTCCACTAGCAGCCTTTTGATGAAGATGTAGACCTCTCAGCTCTGCCTACCCCATGCCTGCCTGGATACCGCCATGCTCCCACCTTGATGACAATGGACTAAGCCTCTGAACCTGTAAGCCAGCCCCAATTAGATGTTGTTTTTTTTATAAGGCTTGCCTTGGTCATGGTGTCTGTTCACAGCAGTAAAACCCTAACTAAGACACCCCCTATACCCTTCTCTGTCTCCCCTGCCTCTATGATGGTGCTCCCCCACCCACTCATCCACTTCTGCTTCAGTGCCCTAGAATTCCCCTATGTTGGGTCATCTAGCCTCCACAAGATCAAAGAACTCTAGTCCCATTGCTGTCATATAAGGTAATCCTCTGCTACATATGCAGCTGGAGCCATGTGGTCCCTCCATGTGTACTTTTTGGTTGGTGGTTTAGCCCCTTCGAACTTTGGGGGGGGGTCTGGTTGGTTGTTATTGTTGCTTTTCCTATGGGTTGCAAACCCCTTTAGTTCCTTCAGTTCTTCCTCTATATCCTCCATTGGGGTCTCCAAGCAAAACAATGTCACATCTTGATTGCTGTCTCTGTTTCCTGTGTGTGGTTGGGATATGATTTTACAAGTTTCCTGCTTTTGCTGCTTGCTGTCATGGTGCATTATCCTCTAGAACTCTAAGCAAAAAATTAACTCATCTACCAGGTATTTTTAATCATAGCATTTTAGCAACAGGAAAATGAATAATACAGTAACACCATAACATTTTGACCTACCTAACTAAATGGAAAGCATTTTCTAGATGTTTAGATGTTTTCTAATTAGCTCAAAATGCTACAGGGAAAAGGAAAAAAGATAGTGGAGAATCTACCATCTCTTTCAAGCAAATCCAGAACTCTTTACAAGAAAGCTTGTATGATTGAGATCAAGCAGAATTCTTACTGAAAGATACAGGTGGCCATTAATATGGATATTGCATGTCCAAATTCAACCAAATGAAGATTTAAAATATTTGCTGAAGAAATTGTGTCTCTACTGAACATGGATAGACTATTTTCTTGTCATTACCCTCCTAAACACTACAGTATACTATAGTACAGGTGGGATAAATATGTGAGAGATGATTAAAAGAGACAGAGTCTCTAAAAATTATCTCCTTTTGGTTCAGGAACCGACAGATACCAAAGTATCACAAACTATAGATCTTCTTAGCCTTTCCCAAAGGATTATCATTCATCTTCAAAAGTACCTAGATACTTTAATGCGAGAAGTAGACAATTCAGAAGCTAGATCTATATTAATGCTATCACAGGCAGCCTAGAATATCCCTGTGACCAATCTATTAGAGCATTTACTATCCATTAAAAAAACATGAAAGGGATAATACCCTTGCTTTCACTGATTCTGGAAATAAATGTCTAGCATCAGGAGGAACAGATGGAAACAGTCTTTGAATTTACCTTCTTTGGGCCCCATTTGATGCTTTAATTCTGGCCTCTGACAGTCTGAACATTTTGGACTAGAGAGGAAGATTACTTCAATCAACCAAGAGAATCCATCAAAATGGAGTCTAAAACTGTGTAAAACATATGACACTGGAGATTGGTGTCTTATCAAAACAAAGGGCTACAATAGCCCCTGGAATGACTAATTCTGAACATCAAGGAGGAACATCATGATATCTAAGAGGTGCTATAATATTTCCCAACACAACAAAGGGAATCTAATGGTAATATTAAAAGTATAGCATTTTGAAAACAATTACTGTCTTAGTCAAGGTTTCTATTCCTGCACAAACATCATGGCCAAGAAGCAAATTGAGGAGGAAAGGGTTTATTCAGCTTACATTTCCACATTGCTGTTCATCACTGAAAGAAGTCAGGACTGGAACTCAAGCAGGTCAGTGAACAGGAGCTGATGCAGAGGCCATGGAGGGATGTTCTTTATTGGCTTGCTTCCCCTGGCTTGCTCAGCCTGCTCTCTTATAGAACTAAGACTAGCAGCCCAGAGATGGCACCACCCACAAGGGCAACTCCCCCTTTGATCACTAGTTGAGAAAATGCCTTACAGCTAGATCTCATGGAGGCATTTCCCCAACTGAAGCTCCTTTCTCTGTGATAACTCCAGCTTGTGTCAAGTTGACACAAAATTAGCCAGTACAATTACCAAGACAATCAAACCTTTCAGAAGAAGGTTTTGCTTACCCACCATAAAGAACTCTAACAAATCCAACCAAGATGCTACTAAGAGCAATGAAATATGAGTTAGGCTATTAAAAGGTCTTTAAGAAAGCTAAAGCCCATATCTGGTATAACATCCAGGGAAAACATGCCTGCCACATACTGTCTTGATGGGCTGGCCCTCATCCACATACAACACTACTTCTCATTTATCTTTTGAGAAAATTATGTTGCTAGTGCTTGCTTTACAGATTTATATATTGTCATGAAATAACAAGCCGAAGTCCTAAGAGAATGATTGCCCAGACAATGACATTGCTCAACTCTCTTCATGCATGACTTCATATGTCAACCCTGTCCCCTTTGCCTCCTTCATATTTTCTTTCATTTTCACCCTTTTATCTCATTATACTCAAATAATTAAAATCAGTACTATTATCTAAATATCAGCATTTCCCTCATACTACTACTAATACTGATAATACTGTCAGTATGTGGTATAATATTGCCAGTTGTGGATCTGTCTGTGACTAAGTCCTGAAAACTGTATCCACATGTGGGACCTGTAGCCTCATAAGAGGTTGAAGGCAGTTGATTCCTCCCTCCTACTAGAGAAGAACACAAAGAAGGTGTCATTTGAAAATAGGTTTTCACTAGATATCAAATCTGCCAATAACTTGATCTTGGGCTTCCCAGCCTTTAAAGCTAAGAGGAAGGAAAAGTCAATTATTTATATATTTTTGATAGACAAAGGATTTCCTATATTAACTTAAGCAGACTTAGACAGCCCATATATATAGCAATTCCTCCACTGCCAGTCCTATATCACATGAGCTCCCTCTAAAACTCAGACAGATCTTCCTACTGAAATGGTTCCAGTTAACAGGTATAGTTATTTTACAGTATGGTGTGACTATGAGCCCATGGAGGCCAGGAAATGGAATGCAGTAGTTTAAGTGAGAATAGTCCCCATAGGCTCATATATGTGAATGTCCAGTCGATAGCTGATGGGCTAGTTAAAAAAGGATTAGGAGATAAGGCTTTGTTGGAGTAGGTGTATCACTGGGACAGGTTTTGAGGTTTCAACAACCTCACACCAGGTCCTCTCCTCTCCTCTCCTCTCCTCTCCTCTCCTCTCCTCTCCTCTCCTCTCCTCTCCTCTCCTCTCCTCTCCTCTCTTCTTTCTCTCTTCTACCTGATTCCTATGTATCAGCATGTAAAAGTTCTCATCTCAGCTACCTCCCCAACACCATGCTGGCCTGCTGCCATGGTCCCCTCCAAGATGTTCATGGACTCACCCTCTGAAGTTGTAAACAAGACCACAGTTACCTGCTTTCTTTTATAACAGTTGCCTTGCTCATTGTGTCTCTTCACAGAAACAAATCGGTAAGCCAGGAACAAACTATATTACTGGGAAATGAGTAGCAGCTTTTGTAAAGAAGTCATGTGTGTGCTAACATATCTTGAAGGAGCAAAAATTATAGCAGAAAGAAGGGGAGAGGATTTTCATGAAAAAAATACATTTTTTAAAGTGAAAGTGTATCCTTATATTACTGGTAGTTAAGGTTTGATAAAGCATCTACTTTGAAAAGTGAAAAGAGATAATAGATATAATTAAATACAAGCTGTACAGTATTCTGAGCCACAATACTTGTGGATTTTATAGAGAAGGTGATAGATGATAATAGGGAGTTTACAGCAGGGTATAACTGAATGGCTGCAGTTTTAGATCATACTTGCTAAAATGGGGGAGTGGAAAACCTTGGTCAAAGACTGAAACAGGGAAACTAGCATGGAAGCTCTTGTGGTCACCTAGGGAGAAGGTGCTCCCAGAAGGCTGCAAGACACAGAATGCTTGTGACTCTCAGATGTTTGTAGCTGGAATTAGTTACAGTAGACTGAATGTGATTAGTATATGCATAGTGTTACATTCTTATCCACTACTGAGCGACATAAGAGCTGGCACTGTTGGAACTATCACCGACAGTCACATTACAAGAGAGCCACTTTATCTCCAGCCACAAAGCCACTTTCTTTAACTAGCTTTGTTCCCTACCTTGATAGGTAGAAACAGGGCATTTATCCTAAGGATGCTCTCAGAAGCATCAGAAAAAGAAAAGACGTTTTCTCACTGAAAAGCTAGATGAGATCCCATGTTGTTTATCCAATGATATTCTATTTCATAATGATGTATGTCAGCTCTCCATATCCATGGATTCTACATCCATGGGCTCCTGATCCCTCTGTTCAATCACCCACAGATTGAAAAATGTTCAAAAGGAACGAATGATTCCAATACTGAACATGTGTATCTTATTTTCTTAAATATGACAGCCAATGGCTCTTCACAAAGCATCTACATCCCAGAAGGTATTGCTGGCGATTTGGAGATGATTTAAACCATGAGGAGGACAGTGTGGGTTCTTTGCAAATACTGTGCTATTTAACAAAACCATGTAAGCATGTGCAGATTCTTTTTTTTTTTTTTTGCATTTTTTCTTTTTTTGCATTTTTTCTGTTTTATTAGATATTTTCTTTATTTGCATTTCAAATGCTATCCCAAAAGTACCCTATACCCTGTCCCCACCCTACTCCCCTACCCACCCACTCCCACTTCTTGGCCCTGGCATTCCCCTGTACTGGGGCATATAAAGTTTGTGAGACCAAGGGGCCTATATTCCCAATAATGGCCTACTAGGCCATCTTCTGCTACATATGCAGCTAGAGACACAAGCTCTCAGGGTACTGGTTAGTTCATATTGTTGTTCCACCTATAGGGTTGCAAACCCCTTCAGCTCCTTGGGTGCTTTCTCTAGCTCCTCCATTGGGGGCCCTGTGTTCCATTCTATAGATGACTGTGAGCATCCACTTCTGCATTTGTCAGGCACTAGCATAGCCTCACAAGAGACAGCTATATCAGGGTCCTGTCAGCAAAATCTTGCTGGCCTATGCAATAGTGTCTGGGTTTGGTGGCTGATTATGGGATGGAGAAGAACAAAGACCAAAGTGTGGATAGTTCATTCCTCCTTCGACTAGGGAACAAAACACCCATGGAAGGAGTTACAGAGACAAAGTCTGGAGCATGTGGGGATTTTTTAGTTCACCATGGAATCCTAGCCGAGACTCTGAGAGCTGCCTCAGTTACAACCACTGAAGACATCCTTATTAAAGAAATCCTCATAGTCAAAACATCCTCCCGTTTGCCCCCTAAGGCTCCAGCTCTGAACCATCTTTTTCCCCTTGAACAAATTGCTTTTGAAATTCAAATTCTAACAAACACCAGGGTTATTTTCTCCTTTCCATGGAATATTTTATAATCTGTAGACATTTTTGCATGTTCAGCTAAAGAGTGGGTGCTAGAGGAACCAGGGACAAGGGAGACTGCCAAATGTCCAACAGTGCACATGGCAGCCTCTCCTCCCAACATCAAATTATTTGTTTCCAAAATGTTAGTCATGACAACAATGTGCCTTCAAGCTTGGACTCTCTTTTAGACTTTAGGTTATAAAAGAGGAAGAAAGGAGATGCTTGTTTTTAGTGAAATAATGCTCAATTCACAGATAAAGAAACTAGTACTCAAGGAAGTCTTCTTAATCACATTTTCATTGATAATAAGTCATAGCCCTGATATGGGGTATAGGGGTGGCAGCTTTCCTTACATTATGAGCTTTTCAAAGGCCACTGCACAAGGTAGACAACACCCACATCCTTAATGTCCCATGCCCATCAAATGGATGCCATTTGATAGCCAAAAAAAGGTAGTTGAATACAAGCAAGTAATTTACATAATTGTTAAAAAATGCATCAATTTATTTTTCCATATTCTTTTCCTTTGATTATATATGCAATGAAATTTAAGTAAGGAGCTGCTTTCTGTATCAGATCCAGGCTCTGCTGTGTGTCTCAAGGAGTCTGGGCTACCTCTTCAGCAAGCTGTATCTACAAGGCTCCTGTCTCCTTCCCACCTGTTCATGTGGCTAGTCAGCTTGATAAGAAGCCATATTACTCCAGAAGTCAGTACACAAGGTCCCAAGATCCACACAAGAATGCTTCTCTGTGCCCATGATTTTTATTAAGGGCTTTTCTTTTTATCCTATATAATGCTCCCTGCCAGGTTGCTTCAAAATACCTTGAGAAATGAGGAGAATATATTTGTTTTATACAATGTCGGTATTGTCAGCAAGACACTGTTTGAAATAGAAGAGAGCATGCAAGCACAGGCTTTTTGAGTTTCTTCTTTTATTACTTTATGGTTGCATTTCCCAAACTATGTTCAATGAAATGTTTTTCAGAAAAAGGAACCAGAAAGGGGGAAATAGGTTACAGAAAAAGTAAAAAATTACAAACACATGTATAAGATTTGCTGAGAGAAATCCAGAAATCATGATAGCTGATTACAGTCTCTAAGAAACCCAAGCATGGGCAGATGGATAATTATGTCTCTTTATCCAGCTCAGACTTTCCTGGGTGCCTGAATCAGCAATCTCATTTTTGACAAGAATTAGCAACCAGCAGACTATTGTTTGACAATACATTCACAAATGCTACTCTGAGACAGAGGAAATGCAGGCATTACAATTTTCATTTTACAGATGAGACATTTTGGATTCATGTCACATGACCAAGCTTATTGTCACCTAAATAAGTGCAGATTTGCACTAAGTCTTCCATTTTGGAATTTCTAGATCCAAAATCCTTTCACCTATCACAGTATTATTTCCTGTGTCATACATTTGGATAGCTTCTCCTACATAAGGACATTCCATAAAGCCACATGTTGTTCCCACAAAGCCATGACTGGTTCCTGCTTCCTCAAGATTTCTACTCACAAACCCCTGAATCCATTTACTTGCAAAATTGGATCCCATAAATAGACTCCAGTCATATCCTATATAGCTGGCTGATTCTTGGTTTGTTCCTTAGAGCTCACTTTAAAATAGACATACAGATTAAAGAATCACTTGTTGAAGTTTTAAGACTCAAGCAGTTACTAGGGCTGTGGCCAAACCTTATATTTGTTTCCTGTTTGAAATCACTGTTTTTCTATTGTATTCATAAGTATAGTCAGTCACTCTCTTATTGTTATGTGATAAGACTTTTCTTGGGCAGATTCAAATATACATACACACACACACACACACACACACACACACACACACACACACCCCTGCTAATCCCAGATAGAAAGCCTATGACATGCCAAAGTATGGATAGCACCCAAGTCCACTATGTCGAACCAATAGATTTTACTGGTATTATGTACATGGATAAGTGAGGGGCTATGCTGGGCATGGTAGTGCATGTCTTTAATCCCAGCACTTGGGGGGCAGAAGCCAGTTTGAGGCCAGCCTGGTCTACAGAGTGAGTACCAGGACAGCCAGGGCTATACAGAGAAACCCTGTCTCAAAAACCAAAAAAAAAAAAAAGAAAGTGAGGGGTTACTTATAAGCGCAAAAATGATCCAAAGACAGCTATACCATCAAAGCCTACCCCCAACATAGGTGACAAAAGCTTGAAGTGCCACACAGTCTGCAGGCAGCTCAAAGGCTGAAGACTGACATTTCCAGGTGACTCACTTGTCCTCCTGGTTCTTTCAAGCTGATCCACCATTCCCTGCTTCTTTGTAGCTTGGCTTGTCCAAGGGTAACTCTCAGCAGTCTTTATTGTTTACTATTGGGTAGGTGGTACCTAGGGAGGCTGGTCAGTTTCAGGGACTTCCTGAAGCCATTTTGTGTTTACTTTCTTTCTTGAGGTGCTACAGAATGTAATATAATGTTTCAATCTCAGAAGAAACTGCTACACAACAGTTACATTTTGTCCCAATTACAAGGCACTTGCTTTGTTGTCTACTATAAATCTCCACTCTATTTCCCTTTTCAAAATCCTCAGGTGACTCTGGAAAGTGGCAAGAATTCTGACATTACTATTTCAGGCTTGAATGTCCCCAAAAGATTACCAAATCTTGGTCCTCCAGTCTATGATATTATAGAGAGGTGGTTAGAAGTTTAAGAAGTAAGTCTTGTTGGGCAGTGGTGGTGCATGCATTTAATCCCAGCACTTGGGAGGCAGAAGCAGACGTATCTCTGAGTTCAAGGCCAGCCTGGTCTACAGAGTGAGTTCCAGGACATCCAGAGCTACACAGAGAAACCCTGTCTCAAAAACACAAAACAAAACAAACAGAAACAGAAGCAAGTCTTAGTTACCTACCACAGCTAGATGGTTAACAGATGATGCTTAATATAAGTAATTTTTTGGTTTCAGGACATCGAGAAATCAGGTTGGAACTAGCCTTGAAACTTTATCCCTGCTAGCTAGCTTTAATAGTACCGGAGGGTGCTATGTAGAGTACTCAGGGGGAAAAGGCATCCATGGACTGACCTAAAAGTGAGCCCTGTTTACTATATACTAACTTGACAGGCAAACTAGTGCTGCAACAGTAGCATTGCTCTTATGAAGGTAACAAATCACTTAAAATGTTTCATCTTAGGCTTGCTATAATAAGGAGTTCATACCTAGAATTCATGTCTAAAGCCCACATCTGAAGATGTCTTCACCCCCAGGGAGGAATGTTTTACTAAATAAAAGTGTCATCAAACTCTCCTTTGAATATTTCTATTTATTTCCATATATTAGCCCTGCTACCAGCCTTAGTCAAAGAAACTTCTTTTGCAGTGATTAGCAGTCAATGTAGAGATTCATAAAGGGTCAAAGTGTTGAGAATAAGTAAGTGTTGGATGCTTAGTCCTAAGTGGGACATCTGTTCAACCCAGATACCCTTAACAAGGCTCAGGAAGACATGAGAAGAGAAGGCACAGAATAAAAGAATAAAAGAGCTAGAAAAATGGAGAAAAGTACTATGAAATTCAGTCCTATGAATATGATGTGGCCATTGTCTTCATATGTCATAGGAGTTATACTTGCCTGCAAAAGATCATGCCAAACAGCATTCTAATATGCATGAGGAAAGAACCCCCTCCTAGATAAGGAGCAATTAGCAAATGATGGTTACTAGAAGGGAAGAGAACTCATTTTTCTTCAGCCATATGGCTGCTAGTGGGTTGCCTATGCTCCAGTGGATGGCACCATACCCACTTGTGTGCAAACCAGCCCTAAATGGACTACCTCAAAAGAGAACATGAATGTGTCAGAAGGAAGTTGTGGGTGCATCTGATAAAAATACACTCAATGCATGTATGCATTATGAAATTGTCAAATAATAAATACACATATTTTTAAAAATGAAATGAGATCTCAAGATTGGAATGAGGTCACTGAAAACATGCCCTTAAAGGATATTGATGACTGAGTTAGGATCCAATCGCCTCTTCTCTCTCTGCTTGTGGCTGCTATGAGAGGAGCAAATCCTTCTGTTACTCATTCATGTTGTAAAGTCTTGGCTCATCACTGTCTCAAAAGCATTAATACCTCAAAAACATACTAACATCTCCAAATTTGTGAGCCAACCCAAACTTTAGATCCTTAAAAGTTGATTATATTGAAGGCTTAGGAACAGATATGAAAATCTGATAAAGCTCACACCAAAACTCAGGACATCATTCATTCCTTCAGTGACTTTCTATGCCATGGACATGCCAGCTCTTGCTCTCCTGAGTTGTCTTCATTCATAGTTTCCTTTTAGACATATATTTTTATTATTTTTGAGGTGTGTGTGTGTTTGTGTGTGTAAGTTTGTGTGAGTGTGTCTGTGTGTCTGTGCATAGGTGAACATGAGTGCAAGTCTACACAAATCCAGAGGCCCTGGATCTCTCTGGGATTTGAGATACAGATGGTTGTGAGAAACTCAATTTAAGTGCTGAGACTTAAATGTAGGTCCTCTGCAAGAATAGTATTTGTTTTTAACCACCGATCTATCTCTCCAGCCCTTATTAATGGTCTCTTGTCCACTAAACATATCACCATTGATACAAAGACCTGAAAAATCAACAGGTTCCCTGATAGACCAAAGCATTTTATTACAATCTTCAACTATCTTTTTTCTAACTAAACATTCTTTCCACTTCATATGGAATTATTTCCTATTCCTCGACATTTTCCATAAAAACAAAATCCAGGGGTCCAAAGAGATGGTCAGTGGTTAAGAGTGTACTTGTGGAGAACTTGGGTTCAGTTCCCAGCATCTACATGATGGTTCACAACCATTGATAGGTTTCACAGGATCTGGTGCCCTTTTCTAACATCTTCAGGCACCAGAAAAACACATAGTCCATGTACATTCATGCGGGCAAACATTCACATAAATAAAATAATAAAGAAATATAAAGAAATCTTGATGCCCTTTCCCCCAATTTTACTCAGCTACAAAGGAATCACTTGGGTGAGCCCTGGAACATGTAGTCTGATACTATAGTTTTGAAAGGTTGTGCACATGCCTTGTATGGATAACAATGTCTCGTATATCCCATATTTTCCATATAGAATGGGTATGAGTAGAGAAGATGAGACCTGGTCAGATGGAAGGAAATCATAGAGGTCCTGACATCAGAACTCACTGAGGAGAATATTAAATGAATGCATTGAGCCTTCCATGTCTTTTATTGGCATGCTACCATACACTCAGGGAAAGCAGAACTCAGGCATGAACAGACCAAATGGGAAACACCTGCAGGGAAAAGGAAACATCTTTCCTCATTGTCTTTTTCCCCCCAAGATTTATTTTACTATATATTATGAATACATGTGTGTGTGTGTGTGTGTGTGTGTGTGTGATTTGTGTGAACCACATGAAAGTAGTTGCCCACAGAGGCCAGAGGACAGTTGCTCCTCTAGAACTGGAGTTACAGGTATTTATAAGCCACTTGATATGGGTACAGCAAGTGCTCTCAACCTCTACACCAATTCTCTAGCACCTATCATTTTTTAGAAAAAAAAATGTATTGTATTACATTGTGTGTGTCGAGTTTGTGTGTATCTTGAGCATGTAGGTACCTGCAGAGGCCAAAAAGGGAGGCTGTGCATCAGGTGCTCTGGAGCTGGGCATACAAGGCTGTGAGCCACCCAGTGTGGGTGATGGGAGCTGAATTTAGGTTCTCTACAAGAGTAATCTAATCTTCTAAATGCTGGGTCTTCTGTCCAGCTCCTCACTACTCTATCTAGATCTGAAATGCCTTCCAAGGGCCCATGACTTCAAATCTTAGTCTTTTCCTAAAGAAAGCCATTTTCTCCTTCTTGAGTAACAAACTTCCTGACTTTGGGACTCTAGGACTCAACAGCAGCCCCACCCCCATCCTATTTTTATCCTTTAGACATTAGAGTTGAAAGAAGGTCTAAAAGAAGAGTTGAAAGAAAGTCGAGCAACAGGCCCAAAGTGGAAGCTCAAGAGGAGGACTCAAGGCCTGACCCTATTACTGAGGCTATGGGTTGCTCAAAGAAAAGGGACCTAGCATGACCGCACTCGGGAAGACCAAATAAGCAGCTGAAAGAGTCAACCAATGAACAGAAGCAGCTGGCCCCTGTTGTTGAATTAGGCAAAGGCTGGAAGAAGCTGAGGAGAAGGGCAACCCTAGAGAAGGGCCAGCAGTCTCAATTAATCTGGACCTCTGAGATCTCCCAAACACTGGACCACCAAACAGGCAGTATACACCAGCTGATATGAGACCCCCAACACACGTACAGTAGAGGACTTCCAGGTCTGTGTTCATTCAGAGATGATATACCTAACCCTCAAGAGACTGGAGGCCATAGGGAGTTTAGAGGTCAGGTGGAGTGAGGGGTGGGAACCTCCACATAGATACAGGGGAGTGGTGAGGAGGTGGGGGATGTGAAATAGTCAGAGAGGGTGGACGAAGGGGGGAAATAAAATATGGAGTGTAAAAAATTAACTTTTTTTTAAAAAGAGAGCTCTCAGTTCTGAGGCCATCATCTGACTTGAACTAGGACACACTGTCAGGATTCCAAGTCTTCCAACTGTAGGTAACCCATTGCAGGACTTCTCCTGACCCAAGAAAACACACACAATTTCCCTATTAAATCCCATTCAGCCTCCACAGATATAACCTATTGGTTTTATGTATCTGGAAACCCCTACCACAGGCATAAAACAGTCTCCAGAGTGTGGAATGTGGGGATGGAGAGCAGGAGGAGCTCTTCCTGGTTGTGGGCTTGTGTCCTCTGACCAACTTATGAGAGGCAGAATGAGCCATGGCTCTCTATGATTTGTGAGCATTTTACTTTAATGGAAAGAAAACAAAACAAAACAAAACAAAAATACCTTAGGTCCAAGATATAAATTCTCTGTGGATACATTTTAAATGGGTGAGAGTAGAGAAAACAGAAAAATAAAACAGAACAGAAAACAAAAGAAACAAAAACTAAGAACACCATGTATTTAATATAGCAAAGGATAATCTCCCCCTCCTTTCTTAATAACCCCTATCTCTTCTGTATTCTTTGGAAGAATGCAACAGAAGAAAAAAACACAAGGTCTTATTACATTATGACTGTGACTAGCACGATTCAAAGTGATTAGGGCAGAATGCTTGCCAGGCATTACAGACATTTAAAACTGTGCATTTGTGCCAAGTGAAAGGGGTTCATTCTATTCTTTCCTACGCTCATGAGAAAATATGCACTTGCTTAAAAGGGTCATTCAGCTGCCAAGGAAATAATAACCTCAGGTTTTCAGAATAAATAACACTTCAGTCTATGTTCCAATTCACAGTATCAAGATCAGCAATGTGTGCCCTGTGTCTACAGAAGAACTCAGAGCTTACACACAAGGTTTAATTTACCGATGCAATAAAGAAAGAGTGGGCACTTCAATGTCTGCTTTGCAGGTGGTAAAGACATAAGGCAGAAGGGTGTGAGTGTTGTTCAAGGTCACACAGACCCTCCCACTGTTAGTGCACATAAATGCCTGCTCTAACAGGAATCCAAACAATAAAAGAAAATGACTCTTTAGCCTGGAACCAATCATTTGCTGGCCCTTAACAACATATATTTCTGTTTTCTTTCTGCTGCATAATTATTTATATTTATAAGGTAGTTTTATTTTCTTATCAATCACTGTTCTCACACACATTTAAATTTTTCCTTGAAATGATATTCTAGTGACATAAAGAAAAAATTGATTGTGATATGTTTGAGAGAATTTGGTGCCCAATTTAAAAAGCAATTATTCTCATTGACATCTTATTTGGCAGAAAGCTGAGAGGTGGAGATGGGTCTGAGCTGTAGGAACAGAGTCAAAGTAAAGACAGGCAGGGAAAGAGCTTTAAGCCAGGAGTCATCTGGTATGATGAGACAGGTCCCAAATGTGCTGGAGAGTCCTGAATTTATGTAAGTTTCCTGTCAGAGTCCTTATCTCCTCACTACACAAATGCTCAAGCCATCAGATCAGAGCTCTTAGTTCTGCTGAATTTTTAAGAGAAATGAGAAACTATGTTGTCTACAGGGAGTCTCCAAGCTTTGTTTTTTTGTTTGTTTGTTTGTTTGTTTGTTTTAATATTAATTTCAATTAATTATCAGGTCTTCATTGTGATAAACCAAACCCAAATGCAGGTCAAATCTTATGGTCCCACAGCATGCAAGCTTTGCATAAGAGCAAGCTCCGTCTCAAGCTTTCTGGTTCCCTTGGTGGTTGGTGCTTTTCTATCCAGGCTTCTCTTTGTGGAACTTCTGCTGTGAGAATGACCCTTGAACTGTAACCGAACTGGAGAGTCCCTGCTGGAGCTCTACAGCTTTGTCACCAGTGGCTTTAATATCTTAGTCTACTGTTCCTAACTGGGTTCCAACCCATAACATGGGCATGAATGAACCATTCTAAGAAGGCCCTATCATTCTCATCAACAAGCTTTCTTTCCCTGTTGTATTAGCTGGGCCACTTTCAGCATGGTGGACTTAGACTCCTCCTCAGCAGCTTACAGCAAACTTCAGATAAATTTGCATAACACCCTTGTCACCTCAGTGACATAAATGCAAAAGATAATAATGTGTCTTAGATGGGGTTCTTTTTTATTATTATTATTTTATTTACATTTCAAATGTTATCCCCTCTCCTGGTTTCCCCTCTGAAAATCACCTATTCCCTCTCCCTCCCCCTCCCCCTGCTCACCAACCTACCCACTCCTGCTCCCTGGCCTGGCATTCCCCTACACTGGGGCAAAGAACCTTCACAGGACCAAGGTCCTCTCTTCCCATTGATGACTGACTAGGACATCCGCTGCTACATATGCAGCTGGAGCCATGAGTCTCGCGATGTTTTTCCTTTGGTTGGTGGTTTAGTCCTAGAGAGCTCTGGGGTTACTAGTTAGTTCAGATTGTTGTACCTGCTAAGGGACAGCAAACCACTTCAGCTACCTGGGTACTTTCTCTCGCTCCATCATTGGGACTTTGTCCAACGGATGGCTGTGAGCATCCACATCTGTATTTGTCAGGTACTGGCAGAGCCTCTCAGGAGACAGCTATATCAGGCTCCTGTCAGCAAACTTTTGTTGGCATCCACAACATCCTTAGTCATCAGGGAAATGCAAATCAAAACAACCCTGAGATTCCACCTCACATCAGACAGAATGGCTAAGATCAAAAACTCAGGTGATAGCAGATGCTGGCAAGGATGTGGAGAAAGAGAAAACTCCTCCATTGCTGGTGGGACTGCAAACTGGTACAACCACTCTGGAAATCAGTTTGGCCAGTCCTCAGAAAATTGGACATAGTACTACATGAGAACCCAGCTACATAACCCCTGGGCATATACCCAGAATATGCTCCAACATATATCAAGGACACATGCTCCACTATGTTCATAGCAGCCTTATTTATAATAGCCAGAAGCTGGAAAGAACCCAGATGTCCTTCAACAGAGGAATGGATACAGAAAATGTGGTACATTTACTCTATGGAGTACTACTTAGCTATGAAAAACAATGAATTTATGAAATTCTTAGAAAAATGGATGGACCTGGAGGAAATCATCCTGCTGAGGTAACCCAATCACAAAAGAATACAAATGATATGCACTTGCTGATACATGAATATTAGCCCAGAAGCTTGGAATACCCAAGATACAATTCGCAAAACACATGAAACTCAAGAAGAAGGAAGACCAAAGTGTGGATACTTTGATCCTTCTTAGAAGGGATAACAAAATACCCATGGAAGGCATTACAGAGACAAAGTTTGGAGCAGAGACTGTAGGAATGACTATCCAGAGACTGCCCCACCTGGTGATCCATCACATAAACAACTACCAAAACCAGAAACTATTGTGAGTGCTAACAAGAGCTTGCTGTTAGCTAGGGTTCTATTGCTGTGACGAGGCATCATGACCAAGACAACTCTTATAAGAGCAAACATTTAATTGAGGCTGGCTTACAGTTTTAGAGGTTCAGTCCATTATCATCATGCTGACAAGCATGGCAGTATCCAGGCAGGCATGGTGCTAGAGGAGCCAAGAGTTGTACATCTTGATGAGAAAGCAACCAGAAGGAAACTGGCTTGTACTGACAGCCAGGAGGCTCTCTCTTCTCAACTAGGTGGTGCATGAGCACAGGAGACTGCAAAGGTCACCTACAGAGTGACATACTTCCTCCAACAAGACCACACCTCCTAATAGCCCCATTCGTTATGGACAAGCACTCAAACACATGCATCTATGAGAGCCAAACCTATTCAAACCACCTCAGAATGCAAACAAACACAAGTGGCTAGAGCCAGCAGTGACAGGTCAGCCTAAAAGAATGATCTGCTCATGTTGCCAAGTAAGTAGTAGTGCCATAATTTAGACTTAAGTAAACCAAACTCCTTATGTTGGACTGAATCAGCCACCAGATGGCTCCACCCAGGCCGGGCTACTGCTATCTCTTTCATTTACACAAGCCCTCTGTTCTTAATTCCTTGATTTTCTTTTGAACCAATCTTTCCTCTAGTTGAAATCTACTGGGAAAACAGTATATTCACATGAGCATAAAAGTCATGTGGAAAAGGAAACAAACCAAACTTCATATTTTTGTACCTTGAAGAAGAAAGAAAAATCCTTACTGTTATATATGCAAGCTAGGAAGACCAGGTCAATAAGAAGCTATTCAAGATGATGTTTACACATAAGCTGAACTAGCACCCAGGTGCTGAGCTTATGGGCACAGGTCATGTCACCTGGTTTTGTTCAATGCAGTTTTTCAGTTTTCTACAGACATCAACTTGGTGACTCACCATTTAGAGAAACTGTCAGATCTGGGACCTGGTATCAACCCTGCAGGGAAAGGCCAGGCTTGCCAGACTAATCATATTTCAAGTTCCCAACACAAAGTGGACAACTCAAGGTAACCGCGGGAAGCCAGGGTACGAGCTCAAGACAACAACCTGGAGGGGTACGAGCTCAAGACAACAACCTGGGGGGGTACAAGCTCAAGACAACAACCTGGGGGGAAAAAAAAAACTAAAGCAGGGACCATGGAGGAACACAGCTCACCAAGTTTCTCTCTCTAGCTTGTCCAGCTTCCTTTCTTTTTTTATTAGATATTTTCTTTATTTACATTTCAAATGCTATCCCGAAAGTTCCCTATACCCTTCCCCCCCCCTGCCTTGCTCCCCTACCCACGCACTCCCACTTCTTGGCCCTGGTGTTCCCCTGTATTGGGGCATATAAAGTTTGCAATACCAAGGAGCCTCCCTTCCCAATGATGGCCGACTAGGCCATCTTCTGCTACATACGCAGCTAGGGACACAACAGCTCAGGTTCACCTGCCTGGGGATGGCACTACTCACAATGGGCTCTACTGCATCAGTCAGCAACTTCAAATGAATCAATAAACAAAACCTCACACACATGGCCACAGCCCAATCTGTTGAGGCAATTTTTCAGGTACTGTAGGTTTGTGCCAAGCTGACAGCTGAAGCTAATTATGACATTTACTATTACTGGTTTATGATAGCAGGCACAGCTCCAGAGCAAACAAATGGAGATCATTGGGGGAAAATGGGGAAGGGCATTTTTCAGGTTCATGTGGAGATGTATAGTATACTGCCACTAAGCTTGAGCATTCCTGGAGGATTCTGATGTGCTTTGGCAGTGTACCTCAAAGCCTCACATGTTGAATCTTGATCACTAACTGCTGGCACTATTGGGAGGTGATGCAGCCTATAGGAAGGGTGACCTAGTAGAGAGAGTGTGACCTAGGCTAGCCTCTTTCTTCTCTCCTTGCTCCTGGATTTTGTAAGGAAAGTCTCTTGGCTCCACAATGTGCTCGGCATCATGATATGCTGTCTCACTCAAAAAGCAGTGAACCCAGATAAGCATAAATGGAAACCTCTGAATGCATCATCCAAACTAAACTTGTTTTCTCTTTTACTTATCTCAAGTACTCATTCCTGTATTTCAGAAAGCTAAGATTAATTATACATGCTAGGCCAGTCAAGCTCATGGCAGCCAGCTCACCAGGCCCCAAGATTCTCCCACTTGCATAAACTTGGGCTAAGTCAAGATGGACTTATTACAAGTAACCTAAGGTGGTCCTCTCGATGCTGCCCATTCAAGGAATCAGCGATGGTCTTCGAAGCTCTGTACCAGTAACCAGGGTTAACAGTGAAGATATATTTCAATGGCTGTTAGAGGCTCTGTTTTCTTTTTTTTTTTAATTTATTTATTTTTTTATTAGATATTTTCTTCATTTACATTTCAAGTGTTATCCAGAAATTTCCCCATACCCTCCCCCATCCCTGCCCTGCTCCCCTACCCACCCCCTCCCACATAACGGCCCTGGCGTTCCCCTGTACTGGAGCATATAAAGTCTGCATGACCAAGGGGCCTCTCTTCCCAGTGGTGGCCAACTAGGCCATCTTCTTCTATATATGCAGCTAGAGACATGAGCACAGGGGGAACTAGTTAGTTCATGTTATTCTTCCACCTATAAGGTTGAAGACCCCTTCAGCTACTTGGGTACTTTCTCTAGCTCCTTCCTTGGGAATCCTGTTTTCCAACTAATAGCTGACTGTGAGCATCCACTTCCGTGTTTGCCAGGCACTGGTATAGCCTCCCATGAGACAGCTATATCAGGGCCCTTTCAGTATTGTCTTGCTGGCATATGCAATAGTGTTTATTTTTGGTGGCTGATTATGGGAAGGATCCCTGGGAGCCGCAGTCACTGGTTGGTCCATCCTTTTGATTCAGCTTCACACATGATCTCTGTAACTCCTTCAATGTGTGCTTTGTTCTTAATTCTAGGAAGGGGCAAAGAGACCACATTTTGAACTTCATTATTCTTGAGTTTCATGTGTTTAGTAAATTGTATCTTGGGTAGTCTAGGCTTCTGGGCTCTGTTTTCTTATCCTCTACATTTGCATTTTGCAGTTAACTTCACATAGCAGAAATCGTGTCACCTGCAGAAATTGCCTTGTGACCTTGGTGGGTCAAAAGAGAAGCTTCCAACCTTCCTAAACACAGGCCAACAAGACCTTTGGATGGCACCATGATTTATACCATTCTAACTTGATAGGCAAGCTTGCTCCAAAGCCAGGTTGAAACCTGGGATCCTTTGCAACATTCTTCCCAAGTGTCAGTGAACTCAGAGGGCAGTAAGCCTCCATCTTTGCATTCTCCTCTCCCACTTGTAATCTCTCTCTGCCCTGAGCAGCAAGATTACATGTAGAATGAAAAGGAGAGAAAGAGGATATCTGTGGCAGATGTAGAGAAAGGTTGTGCAGTTAGAGATTCTGCCATTCAGGAACCAGTCTCCTCATATTGGCTACTGCCCAAAGTTATGCCAAACATTTACTCTACAGGAAACCTTCAGTCGGCTGATGACAACTTCATATGGGTATGAGGAAATACTTTAAGAACTTAAGGGGAGATTCAATTTGTTTTCTTCGAATTCCTGCACTCTCTGTGTAGTAAAGCATCTTGTTTATTTTGATTACATTTTTGTCTGTAGTTAAAGTCTGCCTGTGAGCTACACAGGAGTAAGCAGCTTTTCTGGGCAGCAGCCTAGGCAGTATCTACCCAGCTGGTTGTCATTCTTTTCAACAACCATGATGGAAACATACCATCTTTTAAAATTCTGATATAACTCTTTCCCCCTCTCCAGTTCCTTGACATTGCAGATACAGCCTTTGAAATAAGCAATTTTTCTATAATACCCAAATTACAGGCTGATAGACCAAAGAGTGTCAGGGACTTTGACATCTATCTGAAATGTGTTCATATGATTTCCCATGTGTATATGCCTATTCATGTGTTGTTCTAGAAACAAATGTTGCTCGAATACCGAAAACAAAAACAAAAACAAAAGCATGCCAGGTACTAGCCAGTACATTTTCCATTCCTGAAAAAATTAGTCAATTCTGCCACAAGGCAAAGAGCCAGGGGCAAGAGGTTGTTACAGCTTTCAATGCTAAGATGTCCTCATGAATGTTCAAGTCCTCAAAACTTTTTAGGAAGACTCCCATCTGCTGCCCTGTGGTACTGAGAAAGTTAGATTAGCTTTCTCAGCCTATTTCCCCATCAGCAAAGTGAAGCTATTAACACATTGCAGGGACTGCTGTGAAAATGTAATGAGATAACATTGTATGTGAGTCACCTCGTCCCCAGGTCAAGGCCACCATGGCTTGATACATGGTAGGTTCTTGGCTCTCCCCAGAGAGGTACTTTCCTGATTACCAATCCTCACCACCTATATTCTCCACGCTGCTGTGCTTTGCAATTTCCAGCAGTTTTAGCAGCGTGACCCTCCAGCCCAGAGATAAGATGACATGGAATTGCCTCTGCTACTCTGACTGTGGTCCCAATTTGATATATTACTAAGGAAGTCAGCTGCTTTGCCAGTGTTAGCAATTCCATCCTATGCATGTCTCCATTATGTCCCACAGCTATGAATGCCATCCTCCCTGACCTAGCTGTGAGACCATAATACAAAGCAGTGCAGGACACTGAAGTAAGCTAGCTCTGCAGCTCGCCAGCCAGCTGCTAGTCAGTCCCTTACCAACCTTCAGCCACACAAGAATGATTTCATCCTAGATGGCAGGCCCTCAGCTCCTGCATGAGCAGGTGCCTTTCCATAGACTACACCTGGCTAAAGCTATTCTGGGAAGGTACAGTTCTAGTCTCCCAGGCACAGGGCTTGGGAAAGCTAAGGGGAAATGGATTATCATAGCAACCAACCCAGTCTCTTGTTAGCAGAGAATCTCACATTCAATTTCCTTTAAGTGTTGCTGCTTGGCAGAAACATATAAAGAACCCTTCCTCTATAGAACCCTGACTTTCAACTTGTGGGTGCCCAGCTTTAACGGCAACATCACATTATCTGAAAACACAAAGTCCTGGGTTCTGCCTAGACCTTCTGATGCAGAAATTCTGGAAATACTCCAAGGCTCACAGCCAAGGACAATGGTTCTAAGGTACCTTCTAATATGATATTATGGTCTGCTTGGTATCACCATCATCATCCTCTCTATCCTCATCATTCTCTCTCTCTATCTATCTCTCTCTCACACACTCACACACACACACACACACTCACACACACACAAACACACACATCTCACACACACACTCACACACACACACACACACACCTCTCTCTCTCACACACACACATCTCTCTCACACACACACACTCACACACACACTCACACACACACTCACACACACACAGCTCTCTCTCACACACACACACATCTCTCTCTCTCACACACACACACACATCTCTCTCTGTCTCTGTCTCTCTCTCACACACACACACTCACACACACACACACACACACATCTCTCTCTGTCTCTCTCTCACACACACACACACACACACACACACACACACACCTCTCTCTCTCACACACACACTCACATATCTCTCTGTGTCTCTCTCTCTCTCTCACACACACACACACACACACACCTCTCTCACACACACACATCTCTCTCTGTCTCTCTCTCACACACACACACATCTCTCTCTGTGTCTCTCTCTCTGTCTCTCTCTCTCACACACACTCACACACACACACACCTCTCTCTCTTTCTCTCTCTCACACACACACACTCACACACACACACTCACACACACACACTTACACACACATATCTCTCTGTCTCTCTCTCTCTCACACACACACACTCACACACACACACACTCACAAACACACACTCACACACACTCACAAACACACACTCACACACACACACACTCACACACACACTCACACTCTCACACACACACACTCACACACACACTCACACACACACTCACACACACACACACACACACACACACACACACACACACACACACCTCTCTCTATTTCTAATATTTATCTTGTTTAGGAGTCCTCCCAGCCATTGTCTAGTTTGGTTTGTTCAGTTTTGTGATATAGCCTGACTACGCAGTCCAAGATGACCTTGAACTCACGTTTATCCTGCATTAGCCTCCTCAGTGCTAACATTAGAAGGGTATATGGTACCATATTAATTTAGTATGTGATTGAAGCTTTCCAGATGTCCTGTTAACCAGAAGACAGAAGATCTTGTAAGCCCTGTAAGCCCTGTTCATTATTCTCTTCCAAATTGAGCTCATGATTCCTTTCAATAGATCATGGCTCTTTGGAGTCCACAGCATCTCTAACTGGAGACCCTGTAACTATGGCTTGAAGTCTACAGCTTCTCTAACTAGCGGGGTACCCTCAAAACTCAGTCACAGAAAAGATAACTTGTATCATCTCAGAGACAGTGATGCCTCACCTAGATGGTGCATTGTTCTTCCCAGAGCTGCTGATCACGAGCACCCACTTTATTCACTCACTAGTTCATGCACTGACTATTTAGTGCTTTCTGCACTTCAGGAATACAGCAGCCCAATTGTAAACGTTCCACATTACCATCTTCATTAATGTGTTTTGAGTTTTGACAGGATATTGCTATGTAGCCCAGGCTGGCTTTGAACTTGTGATCCTCCTGCCTCTCTACTTCCCTAGTGTTAGAAATACAGGCATGGCTAAGCTGGAGTTAGCATTTTGATATATATTCTTCAGGTCAGTTTTAACCAGGGTTTACTAGCCCCAAGGAATGACTATATATGGACACAGAGTCACAGTATTGTCTCATATTCTTAGTGTGGTCTACTGATTCCTACTGTGTTACTCTTTGTATTTACAGCAGATTGTTTTATGATTAACGTCTTTTGCAATCGGCTTATGAAACCCTTCTAAATTCCTTAATGTGCAATCCTGATTTAACAAGTGTTTTGCCACTGTAATTGCATAATTATCACTTGAGACAATTTGAGTCTTTAAAACCCGAGTTCTCTCTCTATCTTCTGTTCTATTCTCATTCTAGCAGTCCAGGCTCCTTCGGATCCCTGCCCTTCTTACTTCATCCATTCTGTCTCTTGCTTTGTTCTCATCAGCACCTGACACAGTCAGAAGAAAAAGTCCTAATGGCAGACTATCTCACAGTGGAAGAGCTAGCTTGTCCTGGTCAGCTTACAGAAACTCCCTGAGCCGGGGGAAGATGTGTTGAGATGTGTAACACAGCAGCAGCTTTGTAACTGGCCACAGGCTTTCTGCACACATCTCTGAGTTCTGCAGAAGCACATACCTCATTGTCTGGGTAAGAGGGGGAATGAAGTCACCTGCCATGTGCTGACTGCATTTCTTAACTGTTACACCCACGTCTGAGAAGCTGATATTTTGCATGCCCTAAGACCTAAGTATGGCCATTTCTAAGCTATAGTATGACTAAACTTAAAGCTTCATGTACACCTCAGCTCTCTGTTTCTATTTATTATTATTGTTTCTATGTATGTGCCCCACCAAGATGTATATCATAGATATGTAAATAGAAAGACATATAGAGAAATTCATCATCACTGTTTGTAACAATTTCTTCAATAAATATGATAAAAGCAGGCTATTACATACTTGTTATCCCAACACTAGCTCCAGATGATCAGGAGTTCAAAGCCATCCTGGGCTATAGAACAAGACCCTGTCACAAACAAACAAACACAAAAAGGTGAGCTTTGCATAGTCAGAGAGAAACCATGGAACATACAGGGAGCTGCTTATTTCTCTCTGACAGTTGTCCACAGAACCATGGCTCCCACCTTCCAACATATAAGTGGTGCTTCTCCTTTGGTACAGGATAAAAGCAATCCATTATAAGATCCCACAGTCTGCAGTACAAGAGACATGACTGATGCTGACATTTAGACGTGAGAGAATTCCTTCTTTGGGGCCATTATGAATGGATGCTGTGCAAAATAATAGATGTCTTTAGCCTACATTCATGTATTCATTGCAGATTTATTGATTTACGATCTTTCATTCCTTATCTGAAAATATTAAAATGAAAATAATAATACAGGGGCTTTTCTTTCCTCTAGTGTCTGCATAATCCTCTACGTCTCCCTTTGTGCACTGGAAGGCTTTAACCTGAAAGCTTATTTTTCAAATGAACTTGACCAGTTTTTTTTTTTTAAGTCGTGACTTCTTTTTGTGCCTCTGTTAATATTGTCCACACCCGTGCCCAGATAGCAAATGTGCTGGCTTATGATTAGAAGGTTTCAGGGACTAATTCTGGATGAATAAAAAAAATAATAATAATAAATAAAAAAAATAATAAAAAAAATAAAAAAACTTTCTTTGGAATGCATGTGGGTATTTTTCTGCATATTATTTTAGTAAAATGCTAATTGTATAGATCTGAATATTCATTTTGCCTTTGTGTTCTTTTTTATCTTAATTTAAGTGAATTCTCTCAGGGAATTGTCATTTTCCAAAACATCAGTGCTGTCTCCTCTTTTTAATCCCCTTTCTCATCCAACTCCAGAGGTGTGAGATATAGACCCACAGACACTCATGCACATACACACACCTATATGCACACACAATGTCTGTAGTAGAAGAATTGAGTGGCTCACTGAGTCAGGCAAAAACAAAGGAGAATACCAGGGAGTCACTCTTAAAGGATTATCAGTGGCTATCACTTAGAGCCGTTAGTAGTTTTATAGTCCTTAGAATAAGTAGAATTTGGTCTAATGACTACAAAATAATCACTGTCCTCCCAATGTTTACCGGGCCGGAAGCACCTCTAGGACTCCACTGCTGTTTTCCAACATTCTGTTTCATTAGCAGCCTCCTGTGAAGATGCGCCAAGCAAAGTGGCAGGAGCACACAAGTACTGGAACTATTTTTCCATAATGGGACTTCCCATCCGATGGTTTAGGAAAGGATATTTCTGTTGAACAAGTGATTAAGTATTTCCAACTGAAACATTTGGGGGGGGGGGGAACATAAGCGTGATGTTTTTAGGATGCCTCGCTCAGTTTCTGTGGTTCAGCAGCGCCACCCAGTGGCTAAAGCATTTCAGCGTGGAAATTCTCCCCCTTGCCTTGTGAAATTGTTATCAAAAGCATCAAAGGGTGGGAGATCCTGATTGAGAGGAAGAGGCCATCTGCAGAACGCATGGCAATACACCTTGGCGGCTCAGAAGTTCAGGCCTAATGCTACCTAGGTCACTCAGTAGCTTCCCATTCATCAGGACCAAGTACTCAGTGACATCCAGTGAGAGCCACAGGGACAGGATCATCTGGATGACAAATCGGTCATTATCACACCACACCTCAGAGATGACATCCTTCACGTTACACATGCAACAAAGACTAATCAAAGCTACACAATGCTCACAGATCCGCAACAATGACTTTGTAGATTGGGGAAAAATGTGAGCCATTCACCTCCTGAGTCATCATTCTCCAAATCGTCAGAACTTAGCCCACAGTCCGTAGAGAGTGTATGTGAAAAGGTAAGAATAAAAACACCTGGGAGGTAGAGGCAAAAAGATCTCAAAAAACCTGACTGGGCTACATGATTATATATTGTCACACACGCGCGCGCACACACACACACACACAAGTAAAACTATGCTTTTCATCTCTACATCATTTTTAAAAACTCTAATACTAAATTCTTAATTTTCGGAATTAGCAGAGTTCTACATATAAAATTCATTGGAGATAAAAATCAAGTGCTAGAAATAACTTTTTATGTTAAAATTTCAGTAGAGGCTGAAGGGAATCGAGACCGACACTGGGCATTCACACAGACTGGCTCTCCTTTGTGTTCTCTGTAGAGAAAAGCCAGTCCTTGGTCAGTGCCAGGGCTTAGACACTTGCTTTCCTAACAGTAGCTAGATTTACCCCACCACATTTCACCAGAATGCTCAGAATTTGTCTGGTTTCCTAATGCAGGAAAAGTAAGGGTTGCAGCGGCGCTCAGACAACACAGATGTGAATGGAAGTTCTAGTGTTTATTATTTGTGTGTATTTGGGTGTGTTGGTTGGCTTCCTTGGACATCATGTTTCCTGGTGGCTTTTGTATCGTGTAATTTTAACTATTAAAAAAAATCTGCACTATGTCTGGCTACATATGGACAACAAAGGTCTCACCACCCCCATGGGGAGCCACAAGCCGAGGTCTTCCCAGGTACCCAAGGTTAGCTGATGCTGAACCACTCTTATCTTCCCAGGCAATCCACCCACTGGCTCGAATCCCCTAGCCCCATAAAATGAAAACTCCAGAGGCTTGTAATTTATCAGCCAGATTTATAACAGTAAATCTTCAACCCCCAAAATGCCCTGACAAAGAACTCAAAACTCAACTGGTATAAATACAAGCTGCACACCTAGATGGGGCAAATGTACCCTATGTTACTCTATTGTCCTTCTATTGTATCCAGAGCTACCTGTGACTCTTTCAGGCCATGTGGATCTGGTTCATCTTCATCCATCCTCTCTCTGTCTGTCCTTCCCTGTCTCCTTTCCCTCTGACTTCTCTCTCTCTCTCTCTCTCTCTCTCTCTCTTTCTCTCTCTCTGCCTCTCTCCCCTCTCTAAAAGTTTCAGCTCTGCCCTCCCCTCCACTGCCCAATCACAGGCTCTATTCTTACCTGACGAATTAAGATTTCACCTGACCTCACCTGAGTACAGGCACCCCTTTTAAGGGATCAGAAAAAAACAGACAGCAATTCACAAGAGGCTTTAACTTTTTTACTGTGTGTGTGTGTGTGTGTGTGTGTGTGTGTGTGTGTGTGTGTCTGCCAAGTGTGCACATGCACATTTGAATGCAGGCACATACATACTATGATGCATAGGATACCTAACAGTACTCTGTTCCTTGTGCTGCCTTGTGAAATCCAAGGGTCAAACTTACGTTGTCAGATCTGTAAGCAAGTGCCTCTATTGGTTGAGGCATCTTGCAGACCCACAGTTTCCTTTCATGAAGTGTGATACATTCTCATAATTCAGGAGGCTTCTGAGGACTAGAGATCCAAAGGTTACTTTTTTCCATCTTTATGACCTGCAGCAGAATTTTCATATGCCATAGGAAATGACTGCTAAATAAAAGATTTTGAAAAATGCCTGACTCATATTACATCAATATATCCCTTCATGATATATACACAGGGAGTGTGTGTGAAGGTAAGTGAAATGGTAATATCTGGTTTCCTTGGAGACCCAGTTGTGTCACGTGATGTTTTGCTGGAGCAGATGCTTGAGAAGGCTTGTGATATTTGGAAAGGATGTAAGTATAACCCAAAAGAGAGTGGATAGCGCTCTGGCATTTGTCCTCCTTGCTGGTCTTTGTTGGGCTTCACCTTGCTGGTCATAGCTGATGACACTATTGCATTGATTCACTGATCTTCGCTTACCATGACTTTGCTCTTGCTGATGGACAGAGCCGTGCAGTTTCTTCTGGATGGAGCCACTACTGGTGATTCATGTTTGGTGTTTGCTAATGAACTGAACTGCAGACAACAAAGCTTGGAATCACCCCACCCACCCCCCGCCCACCACCCAAAGAACTACTTCTAAATAGGTGCACATCTCCTTGTCTTTTTGTTTGTTTGTTTGTTTGTTTGTTTGTTTTGTTTTGTTTTTCAAAATAGGGTTTCTCTGTATAGCCCTGGCTGTCCTGGAACTCACTTGTAGACTCGGCTGGCCTCAAACTCCAGAAATTCGCCTGCCTCTGCCTCCCAAGTGCTGAGATTAAAGGCATACGCGACCACGCCCTGCCCCTTGTCTTATTAACCGTCTTCTATCTCTAACTTTGATCTGGGGGTGGGGCACTCCATCAGCTTGGTGATTGGTGCTGCCCTTCAGAGGGCGGGCTTAAGTAACTCTCAAAAGACTTGCTTTAATTGCAAAAAGCCAGGTCACTTTCTGCAACAATGTCCCCATCCCCACCAGTCAGAAACTTCCTGTCAGCAGCCTGGGGGAAGCCCCTCCTGCACTAGCACTACCAACCACCCTGTGCTCTCACTATCACAGGGGCTGACAGCCAGGGGTGTTCCTTACTGCCACGGCATCCGGGAAACTTCCTTTGGGGGCAGCCTCCAGCCCCTACCTCCAGAACAGGCCCTGGGGCGATAGGGTTTGTCCCCCCAGCAGATTTCTCATCATGCAAATAGTCCGTTGCCCAACTCTGTCGAGCTACAAAAAACAGCCCAGGATTGGCCCTCTGTGCCACCTCCAGCACAGTACTGACCCCTGAGGAAGGCATTCAGGCCATACCTACATACACAGCTCCCTACCCCCAAATACCTTTGGCATAGTCCTAGGAAGAGCTTCGCTTTCCTTAAAGGGACTCCAGATCATAGTTGGGGTTATAGACCCCGACCACCAGGGAGAAATTCTTGAAAATACAACAGGTGGTCCTATGTTTTACCAGCACAGCAGACCATTGCCCAATTGTTGCTTTTCCCAGGATTTCTACTACAAATCCCTACCATAAAGACACCAGGGCTCCAGGTGAGAGGAGAATAGCAGAGGCTTTCGGGTCTCAAAAGATGCTTACCTTGAGTCTAAATGGAAAAACATTTTCAAGGACTCTTAGATTTGGGCGCTGACACCACTGTCATTTCTGACAGGTTTTGTCCGGCTACCTGGCTGTTGACCAATTCAGCCACTCATTTACAGGGGATTGGACATTCCAAAAACCCTCAAGTCAGGTGGACAGATCAAGAAGGAAATTCAGGCACTGTAGTTCCATATGTGATTCCTGATTTACCAGTCAATCTCTGGGGCAGAGATATTCTCTCCCTAATGAAGCAGTGACAAAACCAATGCAGGCCAGGGGATTCCTGCCGGAACAAGGATTAGGAAACAAGCACAAGGAATAAAAGAACCTTTGACTCTGACGCAGAAGTCAGACCAGCGAGGTGTGGTTAACAAAGCTATGATTCCTATGACTCTGACACAGAAATCAGACCAGCGAGGTGTGGTTAACAAAGTTATGATTCCTATGGGAGCCCTGAAGCCTGGTCTCCCATCCCAGCAAATCTCTTTAAAATTGTTATTGATTTAAAAGATTGCTTTTTCGTGATACCCCTTCATCCAGATGATGTCATCATTTTGCATTTAGCCTTCCTCAAATTAATTTTCAGGGACCCATGAACCACTTTCACTGGCAAGTCCTCCCTCAGGGCATGGCAAATAGCCCTACTCTGGCTCAGAAATATGCAGCCCATGTAATTCAACCTGTTAGTAATGCTTGGCCACAAAACAAAAACAAAAACAAAAAAAGGGCCAGGTGTGGTTGCGCACACCTTTAATCCCAGCACTTGGGAGACAGAGGCAGGCAGATTTCTAAGTCCGAGGCCAGCCTGGTCTACAAAGTGAGTTTCAGGACAGCCAAGGCTATACAGAGAAACCCTGTTTCAAAAAACAAAAACAAAAACAAAACAAAACAAAAAAAAAAAAAAAAACAGAAATGCTTGGCCACAAATATACATATTTCATTACATGGATGACATTTTGCTTGCAGCCCCTAATAAACAACATGTTTTCAGCAACTTCAAAAGGCACTAAGCTCACAGGGACTTAAAATTGCCCCTGAAAATATTTAAATAAAAGACCCTTATTTCTGTCTGGGATATGAGCTCGAGTTGGGACAGGTCCATACCCCAAAGACTGAACTTCAACTTTCCTCCCTTAAGACTTTGAATGATTTTCAACAGTTGCTCAGGAACCTCCGGTTTGTTCGCCCATATCTAAAGTTTCCTCCTGAGGCTTTAGTTCCCCTCAGTGAACTCCTCTCAGAGACTTCAACCCTTTGTCCCCTTGAGCCCTTATGCCCCAAGCCATCTCATCCCTGAAGCAGATAAGTCAAGCCATATCTTCCCAAACCTCATTTTAAATTTATTATACTGCCCCACTTTATTTTATTGACTATACTACCACACTTACTCTGGTAGGGGTCTTTTTGCAGCAGCCCCGGACTCCCGCCAAAAAAAGTATGTCCATTGTTATGGGTATATCTCCCCTCAAGTTCAAGTAAGGTCTTGGCAACCTATTATTCCTTGTCTGCAGCCCTAATTGTTAAAGGAAGAAAAATGTCCAGACAATATTTTGGAAAGGATCCTGATATTATCATTGTCCCTTATACCTCAAATCAAGTTGAATGGCTTCTTCAATCTAATGATGATTGGAGCCTGTGCCTCCTTTGCAGGTACCATAGACACTCATTATCTGAATGACCCCCTTATACAATTTGTAAAGATACATTCCTTGACTTTTCCTAAAGTCACCTCCAAGATTCCACTCCTTGAAGGTACCTTGGTGTTTACACATGGTTCCTCAACAGGCAAAGCAACCTATGTTGTTGTACAAGATTGGGTTATTTTAGTGTAGTCCCCATATTCCTCTGCCAAGCTGATAGAATTGTTTGCAGTCCTTCAGGTTTTTAAAATGTTACCAATGACCCCATTTAATTTGTATACTGGCAGTGCCTGTGTGACCCATTCTATTCCTGTCTTAGAGAAAGTTTCATATATTAAACATACTTCTACTGCTTCCAAATTATTTGTGGCAATTCAATCCCTAATCATTAAAAGGACACTGCCATTTTCTGTGGGACACTTGAGACCCCATTCTGGCCTGGGTGGCCCTCTGTCACATGGAAATGCCCTGGCCAATGGGGCCACTTATACAGCATTCCCTGCCCTACTTGATTCCACAGATTTACCTAAACAGGCCCATGCTCTGCGTCATTTAAATGCTTCCACCTTGCACCAAATATTCAAGATTTCTAGAGATCAAGCAAAAGAAATTAAGTCCTGTGGTGGATGCGCCACTCTGCTGCCGGTTCCTCAACTGGGAGTCAACCCCAAGGGACTCATCCCTAATGAATGATGGCAGATGGATGTTACCCATTTTCCCTCCTTTGGAAGGTTAAAATATGTGCATGTTACAGTTGATAACTATAGTGGATTTATACAAGTGTCTCCTCTTTCTGGAGAGGCATCGCCTGATGTGATAACACATACTCTACAGTGTATGGCTGCCATGGGAAAACCACAGATCATTAAAACTGACAATGGCCCCAGTTATAGAGGAACCAAGTTCCAACAGTTTTGTTCCCAGCTTGACATTGAACATGTCACTGGTGTTTCCTATAATCCTCAGGGCCAGGGCATCAGAGAACAATCCCATCAGAATTTTTTTTTCAACATTTATTAGATAATTTCTTCATTTACATTTCAAGTGTTATCCAGAAAGTTCCCTATACCCTCCCCCCTCCCAGCCCTGCTCCCCTACCCACCCGCTCCCACATCTTGGCCCTGGCGTTCCCCTGTATTGGGGCATATAAAGTCTGCATGACCAAGGGGCCTCTCTTCCCAATGATGGCCAACTAGG
>CACVCL010021002.1:0-70758 GCA_902729485.2 Mus minutoides
CACACACACACACACACACACACACACACACTGATTGACATGATTTGGAGAAAACAAGTTTTATACATCCTTGATTCTCATTTGACAGGAGGCAAAACACAGGAAATGGCAGCTTCACACCTACATACTGCTTAAACCTTGCAGATTTTTACATTTTCGCTTAGAAATGAATTTTTTTCCATTTATGTATATAACTTTCATGAGGCAGCTGGATTCTCTCTTATTCTCTCTTATTCTCCCAAGGTTATTTTTTAAGTCAACAGTTTAAGCAAATATAGTTGGGTGTGAAATTGAGGGAATTCTTTTAGATTTGATATGTGTACTGATATGTATAGAGAAATATTTGCTTTAAAGATGACACATCTATGCTAAGATGCTCGATACCATTTCTGATCGTGTGTTTGCAATCACCTTTTCTTCCTGCCCATCTCCTATAAAAATCAAGGCCTGCTATGCACCCCAGCTTTATCTGCTAATACCAGAATGGGGGTGGGAGTGGGAGGGGAGGCAGTAAGAAGTCTTAGGAAGGAAAATCTAACCACACCCAAGGATGACCTTAAAATTCCTGTGGCTTTGCCTGACACCATGGCTATGTGAAAGTTAATAGTTTCCGTTCACAGAGATTTATGCAAATGCTTTTAAAAAATCTTGGTTGTGTTGGGTCATGTCCCTTGGGTGGCATCAGAAATTTTAGCCTGTATTAGCTGAAATTCCAAAGCCAAATGAATCAAAAAAAAATGTCAAGAGTACTAGGGAGAATTTCTGTTTGGGTGACATATGACATGGAGGTAGAGCCATGAATCTGATGGCTCTCCTTTGCTTGTTTTTAAATTACAAGGACAATACTTTATTTTTCTAAAAGAGATAATCGAACAGTGTGGAAGTTTTAAAAGAAACAAAATGCCATATATCAACCTCTACAGTTAACTAGCCCTAGCAGTTTTCATGTTTCAAACAAAACCCAAAACTATATGTATATCCTTGAGCAACTTGTCTGCATTTGCTTAACAGTGACTCCCTGGCCTCCTTCCAGATGTGAGCATGTGGATCATCTCAAACGTTCACACGTGCACTTCTCTATAGAAGAGAATTTAGGTAATTCTTAAAATGGGACCTTTACCAAATTTATGAACAATGTTCTTCTGACTTACTATTTTTATGCTGCTGTGTCTGAAAGTGTGGGTACTCAAAATCAGGCTATGGTATACATTTAACATTTTCAGAGACGCTGTCATGGAAGGACTTTTTGATTGTAAGATCTCTCTTGTACATCTATATCTATCTATATTTATCTATCTATCTATCTATCTATCTATCTATCTATCTATCTATCTATCTCTATCTCTATCTCTAATCTCTATAACTATATCTATATACTGGTTTGAAAATCAAATGGACCTAAAGCAAACCTGGTCTCTAACACAAGCCAGTTTCACATTTTTGCTTATTCAATCTAGCGAGCTAGCAATCAACAGCAAATCTGTGAGCCAAAGTGATGCATAATTTGTGCAGTTTAAATTTGGATCGTAAATATTTTTAATGTATTTCACCAGGAGCTCTAACTGAGCATAGTGGTGCAGGATTATAATCCTGGTACTAGTCAGGTATAAATGAGGATCAGGAGTTTAAGATCATCTTCCCAACTACATACTGAGCTTGAAACATTCCTGGGCTACATAAGATACTGTCTCACAAAACCAGGAACAAACAAGAGGACTATAAATAACCTCCCTTAACCATATTCTTTCTCTTAAGGAAAACAGTACATAGCTGAAAGAGTAGGTATTGCACTGCTTGCTACTATTCTGTAATGCTATTTTACATTTTTATACCCTGGAAGACAATTTCTAAGTTCATAATTTCATAGGTATACCCACAGGGCACAGGTTTATTGTAAGTAATGTACATACTGCCTAAGGCAGTTGAACAAAAAAATAAACCATAGGGAAATTAGTATGAGGCTTAGTGTGAAACCATATCACTTACAATTTATTCTATTTTCTCAGCTGACTCTGTTGCCCCAGATGAATAAAAAATGCAAAAGTTTTTATGACTTCTTTTATGCTTTAGGTCAAAATGATTAGTTACCCTGACTACCATATATACAGTATGATGGTTTATTATATGAAGAACTTAAGGGTCTAGGGAATAGGGACTTTTGCCTATTGTCAGTAGGCACGGCTTATAGTTGGGCTTCTGGGAGTAACAGGTTCCATGTACCACTCAACCTGTGATCATATGATTCCACCACAACTATGGATTGGCGACATCTCTTGTCCTTTGTTCATAGAGATGAATCTATATACCGACAAGTTTTTTTTTTTTTTTATATATACTCCAGAGAAAGAAAGCCACAGCCAATCTTAGGGCCCAGGCATATTCAGAGAAACACTTGAGTGAATGTATGCGTTGTCCAAGTCAAGTTGCTTTTTCTCACAGAGCTCATTTTCAACATGTACAAATGTCTCCGGGGGACATTAATGAACAAATTCTTTCTGGTATTTCTCATTATCACTTGTATCACGCCCCCAGGTTAGGCACTGGTCTAGTGCCAGATGGGACAACCAGCCACACTTCACTGCTGGGTTCAATCTTAGAAAATTCATCAGATGGTGAGGACTGACTTCCCTCATAAGGAAAAGCTGACTCTGGTCTGGCTTCCCTCTCTACTTTCAGAGTGAGCTACAAATTTGTCAATAACATCTTTCTTTTCTCATCATATCTGTAAGATGAAAGAACAAAATATCTAGTCTTCTATGCTGTTGAAATAGTTTCAAACAACTCTCTATGTCTTTGCCTATATCCAAAGTTGCTCTTTAGATCTACCAAGTTGATCCTATTGCTCCCCAATTCTTTCCATTGCTCCCTTTAAAATGTAAAGTTCAAACACTGATTGCATAGGAGAAGACCTGCCATAATTTCAATTGACTCCTAACTTTTACTTAACAAACAAAAATTCAAATGAACTTTGCTCTGTAAAAGTCCTTCTGGAGAGATTGTTCTACGTTTCCCCGAATGCACCAGAGCTCTGCAGCCTTTTCCACATAGCCCTTAGCAGTATTTCTTGTTAATGTTTTGAGTCTGAAATATCAGCACAGGCTCAAGAGCCAGTTAGGCTATTTAGAGAGGATGTAGAGACTGGCTGCCAAGGGTGGGTCACAAGTTATAGCTGGGTATATTTTATATCTATCCTCTCTGCCGATGTGATATGCTAACTCTACATACACCTGTGTTTTAATTATAGGTGTATTTCGTGAGAGATCTGTTTACACTTTTGCCTTGCAAGTCCTTTAGTCACAGAGGTAAGAGTCCTCCTTTTTATATTGGCAGTCTGATTGAGAGCAGGTAATGACTAGTGAGTCAATTAACTGATGAATAAATATTAATGTTTCCATCTCAATCAAAAGAAAGACAGACCAAGTTTATTAAAGTCATAAATAGGATGCTGGATATGCATGCTTGCCTTTCTTATGTCTTACTCCAAAACAGATTTAAGGCATTTTTCAAAATTATGGACACACTGACAGGATCATAAATAAATAATGGTGGGCGTTATGACTAGGAGTAATTGTGGGATGGTGTGTTGAGCTCTGAGTCCATGTTATCTTCATCCACAAGCAAAGGTGCCACTAAATCACACTATTGAGGAGATCCATGAGGGGTCTAAACCATCTAAGCTTTAAAGAGCAAAGGGTAAGTTGTGGGCTAAAAAGAAGAACGAAAAAGAAATGACCTTTTCAGTGGAAACGTCCATTAGTTAGATACAGTATACTAGATATATGGAATCATACTCATTATGCTAATTTGTTCTAATCTTTATACTCCATATAACTTCCAATAGCTGCATGTCACTGTGTTGAAGGCTTGAGAACTATACACCTAATTATCAGATATTATGATATAAAAGTTTTACTTAAACTTTGAAAATTTGGTATTTAACAAACTTTGAAATTTTGTTCTAGAGGTTTTCAACCAAGTATAGGGTAAAAGCAAGTTAGATATGTATAATTCAAGGAAATTGGCTATTTTATGTTAATAGAAAAGATAATTTGTTCTTTTTTTGCAACACAATTCTAGTTATTATATATGCTGCTTAATTATGTTTATCAGACACTTAAGACTTCACAATTTGTAAAGACTGCAGAAGCTGAGATATAAAGAAAATGTAAATTTAAAGGGACACTAAAGAATGATGGCCTGGAGATTACCATGAGCACAAGAATTATTTCATTTTACACTAAAGTTATCATGATCATTATAAATGATATGTTTGTCTTACCATCAAATCTAAACAATTGTGCTCCACTCTTTGGAAGATGATCAAGCAGCTGAATTTAATGTAGAAAACACATAGAAAAAATGGGGTCTTTAAATTCTACACACAACTTTGACTCCCTCTCTAAAAACTCAGTGAAGTTTTGCTGAAGTCCAAGAACATGGAGAACAGTTAAAATTTATCATGATCAATGGTTATCTGATTTGTTCGAGGCCAGCCTGGTCTACAAAGTGAGTTCCAGGACAGCCAGGGCTACACAGAGAAACCCTGTCTCGAAAAACCAAAAAAAAAAAAAAAAAAAAAAAAAAAAGTCTTCTAATGTGATTGACTCCCAGGCAGAAGAAAGACACATATCATGGGTTATGATAACTGCCTTCAGAAGAGATTATTAACTGCACTTACTTGATTCTTACAGTTTTGAAGGGAGGCATAAAATTAAGTAACATTTATAGAAAGTTTCTAACCCTCCTCTTTCTCCTCTTCTTCTCTTCCTCCCGTCTTCTTCCTTCATCTCCACTTCTCCTCTTTCTCTTCCTCCTTATCCTTTTTTATGGTTTTGAGATAGGGTCATACTATGTACTTCACAATAGCCTTGAACTCACAGTCTTCTTGCCCTAACTTCCCAAGCACTGAGATCCATTGTGTGGGGCACCACACTCAGCTACAACAGTGATCCTTGAGCCCACATTACAATTTCAACTTAAAAGTGAACATCCATGATGAGGCAACCATCAGAATGTTCATTTCTTAAGAAAAAGATTCCTTCTGTGATCCCATTTCAAATCAATCCCACACACTCAGAGAAGAAAGAGAATAGGAAACAGATGACCAATTATATCAAGCAATTTAGACAACATGTTTTAATTAAAATTTATTTTAAAATTAAAATTCCTGGATTTCCAAAGAAACTTTACCTACTATAGTCTACTATATTCTAGATCACAGAGCTGAGAGGCAGAGTTGTAAACCAGCTTGTTTCTCCCAATCTTTCCCTGTGCTAGAGGAGGAGGCATGAGTTTGGTGGTGGCAGGTCATATAGATAAAAAAGGTGAAGCTAATTCCAAATGGAATTCTTTGGGTTTATTTTGAGCCCAATAGAATGCTGAAGGCAGTTGGCAATGTTTTCCCTTGATAGAGATCTTGTTGCTCTCAAATGCAGCCAACACAGAGCATCCAAGTTTGGAGTTGATGAAGAAGATGCCCGCACCTCTCTTTGTGTATTGTGCTCAATAGCTCTCCATGACAGAGGTCTTGTGATGAATCCAGAACAATATACTAGCCTGAGTCATTGATTTCCTAATGTTAAACAGTGATGCTTCATTGGATGCTTGATAACTAATAACACATGCACATCAACAAGAGCAGATCAAAACTCTGAGGGATGGTGTTAGTGCAGTTGGGTAGAGCTTACAGGGAGGGTTGAGACACAGCATTGTGGTTGCTGTTAGAGCTGGTGAAATTTGCACCTTGGGATGCATAAACCTTGGGGACAAGGTTTTACAGTGTAGGAGATTGATGATCCATGCTTTTTGTATATACACATATATATGTGGACATACTCATATATAATATGTTTTCAGTTATACACAGCAAAGTCAAGCATGGACTTGAAATCTTGCTGTTTCTGCCTCCTGAGTGCTAAGACAATGTGCACATGCCACCACACCCTGGTCAGGTGTTTTATTATGTGCCTGGATGCATCTGACCCAACTACTCTAATCTGCACAATCATAGAAGTGTCATTTCCTTTCTGATTGAGATATTGTTAAATATATCTATAAAAAGGCATGTATATATGTGTGTGTGTGTGTGTGTGTGCAAAATGCAGACTCTGTATTTGCAATTTTGCCTATAACGAGATTTATTTCTAACCTCAAAATCAGTATCTGTGGTGCTTTAGTGAAAAATTTGAGTCAAGGTGTGTGCACTACCAGCCGAGGCTCATCAAGTTGACAATGTATCTTCTTATTTGTAAATGTAAACAGTTGCCCTTACCATAGTCTATTTGATACCATGCTTTCAGCCCCTGTGCATGTCTATACTTTTGTTTGTGATTTCCTTGTTTAAAAAACTGCTAGAAAAAATTGCTGGTAGGCTGTCTAATATTCTGAAGTATTGTATATTGTGAATTGCAAAGAATTATGGTTTAAAATAGGGTCTGTGCAGGGATGAATTGTCACACTGGTGCTCACGAGTTCATTGTTAATCACATTTAATGATGCAACTATATATTTAACCATGTCTCCATACATCAATATACAAAGTAAGACTGTGTATAGATTAGTTGATGAAAATGTGTGATGGGAGTCTTACAGAAAGTTCATCCTATATCCCTGAGGAGAATGGTAACTGTATTAGCTAATAAAATGTCAGCTGTCACTTTATAGCATATAGCTATCAGGAACAATGATCTCTTTCTTTCCCTCTCTCTGTCTCTCCTTTCTCTCTGAGTATAACCTCATGTGTAAGTTAAAACAATATAACATTAATGCACACACTCATCTTAAGAAACCAACTGCCACCAGTACCCTTCAGTCTCTTATATTGCTTGTAAAACAACCTGTGCCTAATATTTTCTGTTCTTTGGAATAACCACTGTTTGAATATGAATACCAGCCATTGCTTTTTATTGTTACTCAGTATTGCATGCAAATATTCTTAAGCACCATATTGTTTAGTTCTGCCTTTTTATTCTACACAACTGACATCAAATAGTATGTATATTCTGTAGGTTCCTTATGAAAACACAAAACCAGCCCTTTGAGATTATGTCTGTAAGATTTCATGGTTTTGCAGCCTGCTAATGTGTTCTATTTTTCACTTTTTACCAGAAATTGAATTAATTAGAAACATTTATTCCTTTTTAAAAATTTGCGATGGAAGTTAGAAAGATTATGCCTTTATCACTGAATACACCCCAGTCACCAGAGAAGGACTTCTCTGGGAGCTACATGGTCTCAGGAGAAGTGGGTATTGGAATTGAGGCACATCCTGAAGGCTGCTGCTGGCCACGCTCTGCTGTTGAGACAAGTCATACTTCCAAGGGGTTCTGGGTAGTATTTCTCTGTGTCTATCATGTCAGAGAAACAAAACAAAGTAACCTCAGGTGTTGTAAGTGTAATTTTAACTCTGTTGCATTGATGGGAACAGCTGTGAACAAGTAAATTAAGATGTTTGGAAAAGAACACTGGAATGAAGTCCTGTCTTGAGATTTTATGATGACAAACAAAGCTTGAGAATAACTAGGTTGCCTTATGAGATGAGAACTAGGTTTCATTCGGCATAGGTCTAATTATCAACATAAGCATCTAACTCACAGGTGATCTTTACCATTATCCACCACTACTTCTTTTAACATAGGTAAGTTCTTAGCTCAACGTAAAGAAAACCCTCTATCCTGCTCACCATTTCTGTTGTCTTGAATACACTCTGTAGACATCTATTTATTTCTTCTGTTGTCTTATAAATATGATCTAGAATTCAGAACAAAATACCCGTGGAAGGAGTTACAGAGACAAAGTTTGGAGCTGAGACTAAAGGATGGACCATCCAGAGACTGCTGCACCCAGGGATCCATCCCATAATCAGCCACCAAACGAAGACACTATTGCATATGCCAGCAAGATTTTACTGAAAAGACCCTGAAATAGCTGTCTCTTGTGAGGCTATGCTAGTGCCTGGCAAACACAAAAGTGGATGCTCACAGTCAGTTATTGGATGGAACACAGGGCCCCCAATGGAGGAGCGAGAGAATATACCCAAGGAGCTAAAGGGGTCTGCAACCCTATAAGTGGAACAACAATATGAACTAACCAGTACCCCCAGAGCTCATGTCTCTAGCCACATATGTAGCAGAAGATGGCCTAGTCAGCCATCATTGGGAAGAGAGGCCCCTAGGTCTTGAAAACTTTATATGCCCCAGTACAGGGGAACACCAGGGCCAAGACATGGGAGTGGGTGGATAGGGGAGTGGGAGTGGAGAGGGTATGAGGGACTTTCGGGATAGCATTTGAAATGTAAATAAACAAAATACCTAATAAAAAAATTGGGAGAAAAAATAAATATGATCATTCCATTGAACTATAGATTTCACTCTGATTTCTCCTTGTTTTCTTATTATTTGTGAATCTCATTAACTCTTTTCTGATTCTGTTATCTAAGAGTATGCATTGAGTCCAAAATATTGCTCTATACATATTGTGTATGTGATTGTGTTTTGTGCACCTGATTGTATGCATTTGTCAGTTGCCGAGGTTCAGTCTGGGGATTTAAGCATGCTAGACATGTGCACTGACACATTTCTCACCTATATTCAACATAGAAGAGTCAAAACATGAACAGGTCTTTGTTGGAAAGGAATTTTCCAATCTAAATACATAGAATATCTTATAGCCTTTGTTTAAATAGGTTAACTAACTTCTGTGGCCACAAATTTGAAGCATTTTATAATTCCATTTTAAATATATGTTTATTCTATGTAAGACCTATAAAGCAGATATTTTGCTGGTTATTTGACCAAGTCAAAGATGTTGGTGTACTACAGAGAACAGCTCTCAATGTTTGATGTAGCTGCTGGGTCTTCTGAGGGAAGTGTCTCAACCCTCTTTCCTTAAACTGATATGGCTTAGTTCACCCATATCAAGCCCAACCCCTACAGCTAGCAGCTTGTTACTTCTTGAAGGAATGTAGTTCCCCATGGATGGACTGGAGACAAGAAGGCAGGCACTGTCCACCTGATGATGATGGACCAGGCTGTTCAGACCTTCTCCTCTGGGACCTTTGTTAGTCTGAAAAGTATGCAACTCCCTGCTCTCAAGTGTTGTGTTCCACAGTTCTGGGATGCCTGTTTCTTGCAAACAAATGTTAGAAGAATGAGGATCCCAGGATTCTGCAAGAAACATAAATGGGTGGCTGCTAATGCTGGTTTTACCATTACCCTTCTCTGGATGTCCAGAGCAGAAATAACATTTGTTTAACAAGAAAAAAATACCAGGTTTATCCTGAAAAGAGAGCCACTGGTGTCTTTGTTTAATTAGTAGAAGATTGCTTGGTTGTAACAGCCACTGGTGTCTTTGTTTAATTAGTAGAAGATTGCTTGGTTGTAACAGATATATATATATATATATATATATATATATATATATATATATATATATATATATATATATATATATCTACCATTGCACAACTTTCTGGGATTTACATACATTTATTGAGAATGGACCAGCTCCTTTCTCACATTTGGCTGTTGATCTGTGACCACAGATTTACATATTGACACAATTGTGGCATCAGTGAGCACCTGATCCAAGCTCATCTTTATCTTTTTCTTCCAAGTCTCTTCTTTTCTTGTTCTTCTTTACATCATATTCTCCACATAGACTCCAGTTACTTTTTCTAGAGTCTTGTATTTTGAATGTGTTCTTGACCTGTGAGTAATGTATGTAGACATAGCTGTATAAGACAGAATGTTAACTCATGGACTAGAAGATATCCTAAGTTTATTGCTAAGTCACCAAAAAGTTATGCTTTGTTATTGATAGAGAATTTATTTTAAAAGTTATGTTATTACTTTATTTTCTCTATTTTTAAAATATGTTCTCATGTAGCCTAGACTGACTTTGAATTATCTATGAAATGTAGGGAGATAACCTCAGATCCCCTTTCCTCCATTTCTCAAGTACAGAAGGGAATTATCATACCTGGTTTTGTATAGTACGGAGATAGAACCCAAGACTTCCTGCATTCTAGGCAGGTATTCCTCCACCTGACTACATTCTCCAGTCAAACAAGGGATTTAAAGTGATGTCTCATTTAGCATTGATGGAAATATCAAAACCCAAGTCGTTAAGCCAGTTCACCTTTAACATTTCCATGTATGCTCCTAAAATGAATATCTACCGGTCACAGATGGTAGCAAGAATATGTAAGATGTGGCTAAAGATTCTATTACATAGGAATGAGAAATGCAGGAGAGCACTTGGATTGTTTTTCAACAGAATTTCACACATTTTTCTCATGTTACTTTCATTCTAGGCCACAAATCCTCCTCTGGCACCAAGAGGAGACGTGGGTTGCTTGGGATGTTCTCCAGTCTGTCACGGCACTTAGCTGCCACAGTAAAAAAGCAGTCTCAGCTTAGTCATAGCAGACCTGGAGGGACATATTTTTCAGTTCCTGTCTTCTTAAATGAGTGTGTGTCATCTCTCTCTCTCTCTCTCTCTCTCTCTCTCTCTCTCAGTTAATGCTACCAATACTGTGTTCCCTCTGCAAGAAGGGGAACAGCAACGAGTTCTGCTTCATGAAAGTTGAAAAGCATATATATATATATATATATATATATATATATATATATATATATATATATTACACTGGTAACATTGGGCCTTTTTAGAACCCAAAATTCTCTATGAGTAGGTAATTTAAAAATCCTATCAATAAGGTTTCCTGTGTTTTCCAGATACCTGGGAAAGCCAGGATTATAATTTTGTAGTTGGCACATAGTGAGCTACCATCCAGTCACTAAAATTTGTCTCAGTGTAAAACTTTCCCTAATGGAGAATGTATAAGAAGAGACAATTTCCTCACGCATGTTTTAGAATAGCCCTTGCAAGGTGTTTTGGAGCCCTTCCTTGCAGCAGCAATAGCAGTCGTATTGCCTGCTTGGAATGCAGTAGGGGATAGTTGTTCACATTCTGCATTCATAGCGTCTTTGTTGTCTCACTTAGGAGAGTGAATATTTCTTTAAATGCTGATCTCTATAGATTTTGTAATCACAGAGTAAAGTGCAGAGGAAGGCTGGGTAGGCAGGCCCTGAGAAAGAGCTGCTGGAAGAATGTCAGCATTGATTTTTTTTTTTAAATGGAGGTTTGTCTTTTATATTAGTCTTCAACATCAGCTCTTACGTGAGCACAAGAGAAAAAGCAACTGTTTAGGTATTAGAAAACAGTCTCACTGTGCTAGCACCTGGGAGGCAGAGATAGGCAGAACTCTGTGAGTTCGAGTCCAGCCTATTCTACATAGGGAATTGCAGGCCAGTCAGGGTTATATCATGAGATCCTGTCTAAAAATAATAGCAGCAAAACAAAAACAAATGAAAAACCAAAAATATCCCACTCTCCAAGTGAAACAAGGCAAACCCCCAAATCCTACCCACCTGGACATACAGAGATACCACTTTATGGCATTATGCAGTCACTTATAAAGATTCCTTGTGCATTTGCCAGGCACAGTCATCATAGTGGTATTAATATATTCACCCCCATAGTACTCACTGCCCTTTCTTCTACTTTCTTCCTAGGTGCCATCAATGTTGTGGGGGAATAATTAGATTGAATTTGTAAAAATGCTTTGAGCTTTGAGGAAAAGGCCCTCTGAAAATACAAGTTGTCATTATGCTGGTCTCTTATAAGCATGTTCAACTGCAGATGTCTCCATCTTAGCTCAGGCCCATCAATTTCTGATATTTAGACTTTGGAAAACAGTGGGAGCTATCTCATGACTTCTAAAGAACCACAGATCTATAGCTCCTAGTGGGAGACAAAGCAGCAGGACCACATGCCCAGGAAACCGCATGTGTATTCTTTATCATCTGGTCACCCTCTCTCTTCTCACCTGTACTCCAGACCCCTCTCCACATGGTCCTGAGGCCTTGAAGTTCTCTGTAAAATTTATTAAAGGGGCCATTTTCATTAGAAGGGGTATTGGCATTAAAGGGGACACCGATAGCTCATTGTCATCACTTCAGTCTACCTCTCTCATTTAGAAGTTGGCATGAAAGGTTTGATGTACAGAACAATATCATCCGCTCTAATGATCTGTGCACCGGAACAGGAGCTCAAAGGCTCCAGCCTTTCTGCCTCACACTGTGCAAGGGGAAGCAGTCGGTGCTTGGCGCTCATGTCTGATTGGAGGGATGAGAACAAAGGCTGTTAAGAGGACTACACAAGGGCCACGGGAGTCATAACAAGCCTGGTGAAATTGTTTCAACTCCTGTCCTCAACCTTAGCTGTTGTGACAAATGTGTCAAAGCTTTAGACAGGGAATACTGGATGTTGATGGAGCCTGGGAAGATGGAGGAAAGGATTGTGGATGCAAGTCAAGGCACCAAAACTGAAAGACTGAAAGGATGGAAGGAAGGAAGAAAGGAAGGAAGGGAGGGAGGGAGAGAGAGAGAGAGAGAGAGAGAGAGAGAGAGAGAGAGAGAGAGAGAGAGAGAGAAAGGCAGGCAGGCTTTGTAGAAGGATAAGGTTACTGATATTAATTCCTAAACTATCTTAATATTACTTTCTTGAGAAAAAAATACATTTCTAGTCTAGACAGTTACTTTATCATCTGTATTCTAATTGCTTTATATTCATATCGATGCCATTGTGATTGACTGAGTATGGATTGAAAAATTAGAAGCAACGGGATGCTCACAAAATCATATGCACCTGAAAGCACATGAGTGGTTTGCTCCCAGGTGTGAAGGGGGTCTTCTGACTGTGCCCGGGCTAGTTGTTGTCATTCTGGAGATTTCATTTAGTGTGTCTGTGAACAGGTGCATTTGGCTTCTGGCTTCTCTATACAAGGGAATGAGACAGACATGAAATGAATATGTATATGACTTCCTCTGGGACCTGTGGCTGGGACCAAGCTCAAGGCAATGCCTCAAAGCAGCTCTGAGGAAGTTACCAGTGTTTGTGCTGCCTCCTGTATGGGAGGTTCAAGTTTGCCAGTCTGTGAATGACTAGTTAGAACCACAGAGAGACGTTAAGCACTGGATGCTGCAGGTGGCACCTACCTCATTTTCTCTTCAGATTGGCAGTGTCACACAAGGAAAGAACAGCAGTGGCTTTTACCAGAGGTAGCAAAGGTACCCTAGATGTATGGAAATTTCATTAGCATAGAAACCACAGTACTTCTAAACTAGCATCCAACTTTAAGTTGAAATAAAGAAAGATGTTTTTAAAATGTTTTTAGTTGCAATAGAATTATATCACCTTCCTCCTTCTAATCCCTCCTAGCTACCTTCCTTCAAGCTTCTACACACCATCTCAAGTTGATAGCCTCTTTTTCTTTGATTTGTATGTGTGTGCATGTGCATACACATGCGTGTGCATGCAAATATATGTGTTTATAACATATAAACAACACACACACACACACACACACACACACACACACACACACACACACATATATATATATATATATATATATATATATATATATATATATATATATATATCTTGCTGCTTAGTCTACTGTTTTGATGGTGTATATAATTTCAAGGCTTACCACTCTGCCTTCGACAGTCCATAAGGGGAGGCATCCCTGGGATAACCTAATTCTTCTCCCAGAAGTCATTGATTGCCTCTAGTCTGTTGCCTAGGGGTGTCACTCCACAGAAATTTCACCCTTCCTATTTAACATATCTATTGATATAGCCGTTGTTCCAGGCATGTTTATGCACCTATTTCTAGGAGACAGTGTTTCACAGGAGATTTCCTAGTGTTCTAGCTTTATCAGTATCTCCTCCCCACCTTCCGACATATTCCTTGAGCCGTGGATGCGGGATCTGTGCTGTAGATGAATCCATTGGGGCTGGGATACCCACCATCTGTTGATGTCTGCATTGGATCCAGTTATGGTTTTCTATGATGATTTCCATCTACTTTAAAGGAAAGTTTCTTTGATGAGGGGGTGCTAGTTACATTTACCTGTGGGTGTAAAAAAAGATTTAAAATGTAAGAAATGATGCTCACTTAGTAAATGGCAGTTGTAGATTCACTTCTAAGGTCCATGATGTCATTAGTCCCAGGAAGCTAGCTAGGCTTGCTTTTGAGTGGGCCTCACGGCCAGTTAGGCAGCTGTTGCTTGCTAATGACTTGTGAATGCTACTTATTGCGACTTGATGTGCATCTTGCTATGCTGGTAACTGTCATGGTTCATAGATCATACAACTAGGTAGGGCTAGTTAGTTACTTCCTTTCCTTGGCAGCTTGCATTGTATTTTCTGGAACCATGGAAGTTGGACTGCAGCAAGGGGGTTCTAAAGTTAGATCTAGCTTGAATCATAACTGTGCAGTCCTAACTGTGCAGTGTCTTCAGCAGAAGGCCCTATACCCTCAACTCCTGAGAAGCAACTAAGTGCTACATTGATAATATATATATATACATATACATACATATATTTATATATACTTATACTAACCATGATCGACCAACCATTCACAGGAATGTTTCTCAGGCCCAGTAATGTTTTGTTTTGTTTTGTTTTGTTTTTTATAATTCATATGAGAAACACTGTCAGCCCAAGTGGCTTAACTTCTCTCTCTCTCTCTCTCTCTCTCTTTCTCTCTCTCTCTCTCTCTCTCTCTCTCTCTCTCTCTGTGTGTACACATGCAGTATATTGTATATAGTTTTAGGTAAATAAAAAATAATATGATTTTGATGCAAGCAGCTGGTCTTTGGCTGCAAAAAATGCCCAGATTCGTGTTTTGTTTCTGGCTTCAGAGACTGCCTCATCACCAAGAAAATCAAACAAATCAAGTAGGCATTCCAAAGAATAAGCTTATCACTCTCTCTTCTTATACACAGCCTGGAAGAAAATTTTGCTTATATTTCATGGATAAAATTTGCATCTGCAGAATGGGGAGGAATGACTCTTATTGGCCTCTTGAGAATAGTATAAGGCAGGTAGTTAATGTCTTTAAAGTCGGGTAAGTAGCTGTTCAATCAAGAGGTCTTGTAATATTATTATTATACCAATCACAGAGTGAGGTCACACCAAATAATTGTTTTCTTCCCTGTCTAATGATACATTCTTAAGCTTCTCGGGGAGCCACTTTCATCACAGAGTTAACTGGAGTCCTGTTGATTACTCTTTGAAATTGAATGCAAAAAGATTGCTAATATCCAGTGGGGAAACAGGTACTCTCAGACACAGTTGGTGGGAGTGTAAATTGGAACAGCCATTTTGGATGGTAATTTGGTAAATTCTATAAAAATTTAAAGTATGCAAATCCCTCAACCAAGTACTTTCATTGGTGAGTTTCAGTCTTAGAGAAAAACATGCTCAGGTACACAAAGAAGGCTATACAGGGATTTTTTTTTTTCAAAAAAAATTAAAACGTCTCTCTCTGTGTGTGTGTATGTGTGTGGTAAGAATAGGAAACTCGTACATGTCTGGCAGAAGTTAGATGAGAGCTCAACCACACAAAGACACCTATACAGCAGTTAAAACAAGTAAGGAAAGAGATCTGTTTGTGCTGATGGGAAGCTCTTTAGATGTATATCTAGAGGAAGAAAAACTACTATGTCTTCTTGTCACAGAAGAAGGTATGTTTTATAAGCATGTCTGTGAAAACGAACAGAATGCTCCAAAATTCGTGAAGTACATATGACAGATTAACTGCATCTAGGAAGGAGTGTCAGAAGAGTGAGCTGGGGCCAATGACCCTTACTTGCTAATTTCATTTCTGTTAAGCTCTGTAAAATACAGAAAATGTCCATAGGTAATTTTTCACAGAATAATTATTTGCATATATCTCAATTTTCATTAAAAAATTATCTGAAAAACGATCTCAAATCTCTTATTTCCATATGTCTTTAGGGATATTGGAAGAAGAATTAAAGTTGTCAGCGGAAAGGCAAGCATTGAGTGTGTTGTCTTTATTGACCTCATTTTTCCTGATTGCACTGTTTCCCCATTATGTTGTAAGGTGCCAGAAGCCTTAGGAATAAGGAAAACATGATAGCATCTTTGAAATTGTAGTTCACAGAATATTTACCCATGCTTTAGCTAGGAAGCTTGTCATTCAGAACATAAATTATAATACTTCTTCCCTGCTTTTTCTTTTTCATTCTTTTTTTTTTCTTGTGTTCTTGCTTTCTTGTTTCCTGCTTTGGCTACATCTGGGCTTACTATCTGTCCTAGTGCCATTTCTGCAGCTGTTACAAATACCCTGACAGAAATCAGCACAGGAAAGGGATGGGCAGGTTTATTTGGTTTACATTCTCAAGTTACAGCTCACCGTTTCAGAGATGTTGAGATATGAATTCAAGCAGTTAATCATATTACACCAATCATCAAGATCAAAGAGAAAGTAAACGTATCCTTGCTTACTTGTATTGAGCTGACTTTTTTCCTATAATACTGCCCAGGAGCCTCTTTCTAGGGAATAGCACCACCCACAATTGACTGGGGTTTTTCTACATCAATTAATAATCAAGACACCCCCCCCCCACCCCAACCCAGTACCTGTCACAAGGCCTGCCTGCTGTAAATAATTCTAGACTCATCCTGGATTATTTTAGCTTGTGGCAAGTTGACAGTTAAAACTAATCCATATACCTTTCCTTCAGAGCTGGGCCTGAATGGCATCCTACAATTCACCCTACTATGCTTGGAGAGCAAAAACAAGTTCGAAGAAATATGCACAATGTGGTTCTTCTTTAGTGAGTGGTCCAAGTCTGACATTTGCTTAACCAGAATCTATTAGTTTATCAAATGTTGGAGGAAAACTGCTTTGTCTTGTCTTTGGGGGTAAATGAAGGTTCCCTGGAAAGAGTAGCAAAAGGAAGCCAGAGTGAGACAGAAACCAACACAGGAGACTTGGTGAGTGAATTCAGAGACAGGAAACAGGCCTGGTGTCTGATACTGATAATTAAGTTGGACAATGCACTCTCCTGACACACTGGACCTGTTTCCCATGGGATTTTCTTCATTTGCAAATGAAAGTATAATACCGTGAGAGGTCATAGAACACAGGATCAGAACCAGACTTGAGTTAAAGTACCAGGATGTGAATTCCACTATAATTTAGTAGCTGGCTAAATTTAGAAAAATAATATGAAATAATTACATTGTCTATTGCACAGCAATGTTAGTGTTAAGTGAGCTAATACATGCAGAATGCTTGACTCATAATAATACCGAATGAATTATTAGTGCAGCAATAGCTTCTGAAAAAAGAGAGAGAGGGGAGAGAGAGAGAGAGAGAGAGAGAGAGAGGAGAAAGATGATTTGTAGACAGGTTTAGGGAATATAAGCTTGACAAAACAAACATGATTTCTATACTACGGGACTCTTTGGAGGCTCTAACATGTTCACATGCATTTATAGCTGCCAAGATTGAGATTTTTGTGGGGACGTGTCAGGAGTTATTCATCTACAAGAAGCAAGCACTTTTCTTTTGTTAAGAAATACCTTGAATGATTGGTTAATCTACAGAGTTAAAGTACTGACTTTGAGAGAACATTAATTAAAGTGGGGTTCAGGGTGTCATATGAACAAGGGTCTGTTTGTTTGGTTCCTTTGTAACGATTGTCTTGTTTCTTCAGCTGTAGGACAGAAATCCGAGGTGTTTTGTCCTGTCTCTATCTGCAAAGGGGTGGTGGGGTGGGGCACTTCTGTCTAATACTTACTCTAGCTTAGGAAACCACATTCTCATGCTCAGATAAAACAATTAGAAATTCCATGCAAAGGGTTTGCAATAAGAAGAGCTTCCATTTATCGAGGGGCTATAGTACACTAAGCACTGGGCTAAATTTTCCATATTATCTCATGCAATTAACTCACCAGTCATAAGCCATAGGTCGGATGATTTTTCTGTTATGAAGGAAGGAGAGAGAGAGAGAGACAGAGAGAGAGAGAGAGAGAGAAAGAGAGAGAGAGAGAGAGAGAGAGAGAGAGAGAGAGAGAGAGAGAGAGAGACTAGGTTTACAAGGTCATTAGCTACTGTAGTGGCAGGGCATGAGTTTGCAACAGACCCTGCCAACTTATCAGAGTAAGCAACACATGGCACTGTTGTAAAGGAAACCCATTATAAATTACTGTAGAGTAAAGATCATTACAGTCTTAAATTAGAGACCCGATAAAATTCTAAGCGTTTTTGCATGGGCAGAAGAGTGCACACCCACACTTCCACTAGACTAACTCAAGTGCTCCCTTTCCTTTGTGTCTCATAGGGATTTGAAAGTCACCAGTATCAAAGCTCTATCACCAAAGGTGCTATGAAACCAACAACGTGGCTCCTCTCTGAAGGTGAGCTTGCTCCTCAAAGCACTCAGATCAGCTCACAGGCTTGAAAAGCACACTTGATAATTCAGAAACACTTTCCTGTACAGTAATTAAAGATGAGTTTCCTAGCCCTGTTGAAAACACTTCTCGATTTAGCTCTGACAGGTTAGATTTTATAATGAGGTGAAAGGATACCACTGCTAAAAAAAAAATTCCATGGACTCGGGGACTCACAAAAGGCTGTCAAATATTATCTGCTTCAGTGTAGGGGCTGATGGCGAAAGGGGGGCTGCTTTGGGCTTCAGGTTTCCCTGTTCCATCTACGTTCTCAGAACTAACCACAGTAAAGAAACAGAAAGAAGCCAAGCTCTCAGTGATCCACTGGGTCTTTTTTTTTTTTCTTGAAGCAGAAAGAAATGCTAACCCCTGTCCTGCTCACTGTCTCCTTGAAAGAGTTCTAATTACAGCTTGGACCTGCTCAATAGGTGCAGGGCTGGAGGGTGGAAAAGTTCACCTTGGCTTGTCCAGTCTTTCTGTGAGCCTGACATGTTTATGTAAACCAGTAGTTTGGGGATTTTTTTTTTTTAGTAGACTGTCAATCCCTGTCACTCCCTCCTATTTCCTTGTTGGAATGTTTTGCAGAATTAATTTTATGGCTGTCATCTTTGACCTGATCAAAAGATAACAATTAGCTTGTTTAATTTCCGGGTTAAATTTAGTCTACGATAAACATGGTGTTTGTATCACATGTATTGGCTGTGAGTACATGTATTCTTTTGGGGCACACACACACACACACACACACACACACACACACACACATTTAAAGGCAAACAATTGTTCAGCTTTGGTGTGCCATACAGATGAGACCCCTGTGTCCCAAGGGCTTGAAGTCATTTGTCCCTTGGAAGCAGCTGACAGGTTGGACGTTAGTTTGTTTCCTGTGGCTCATTTAGACGCAGTCAGCTGCGTGAAGATGGGAACTTGCTGTCTTCCACATTGTTCTGGTGAGTGTTTCAGAGATTTCCTGAACAGGACTCAGTTATTTCCTTGTATTTCCTCACCAGATTATTTTTAGGGAGAAGTATAAAGATATAGATGTGTGTGTGTGTGTGTGTGTGTGTGTGTGTGTGTGTGTGTGTTTATTGTGATTACATAAAATTAATAGCACAATCACACAGTAGCCAGTTTCATGCAGTATTAGTATATCATATTATAACATATATAACTAATAGACTTACATTGTAACATAAACACCATTATAATTTTAGAGGACGTCTGGGAAGTTCCTAGCTATGGCACGTGGAACGATGAAGCACCTCAGGGAAGGGAAGAGTCTTGGCACATCTAGTATTTTTTTTTAAGCTCCATGACATAAGGAACTCCAATGTCTAAACAAAACCAAAAGGAGGAATTAAATATGTCAGCTAGAGAGTTTTCCTTAAAGACTAGTCACAGTTGTAGGAAAAAAGTGTCCAGATTATGGGACACTGTGTAGCCTTATTTATTCACCCCTTTGTCACCACGGGACACACAGTAACCTTGAGAACACCTTTAAAAAATTCTCAAAGCCTAAGTCACTGATTTCCCATTTCCTTTCAATAATAATTCAGGCTTTGTGTCAAAATACTAATAAATATTGCCAACAAGACAAATTATTTCTGGACTTTGTTTCTTCGGAGGGTGATATCATATTAAAAGTTGACAGAAAATGTGTTTGTTAAATATTAACTTCAATAACTTGAAAGGAAAAATATTAGGAACCAAAATATGTTGGACAAATAGCATTATATCTCAGCAGATCTGGAGGGAATCTAGTCATAAAGTAGGATCATCCCTGATTTATGTCCCACTGGGACAGGGCGATTTCAGTATATTTTGTTTGTTTGTTGCTCGGTCCTCTGCATCACCATGGTGTTTATTGCATTTTGCCATATATTTAATCTTTATTGCTTTTCCTCTCAATTGTTAGATTTATAAGTTTAGGGTCCATGGAGGACTGTCCATCCCAATTTGCCGCACTGCCATCTAGGGGAGAATGATGGCTTTTACTCCCTAAATGTGTTCTGGGTAATGGATGAAGAGCTCGAGTGGGAATGGGAACCATCTAAAACAGATGGGAACTAAAAACTCAACTTACGTAATATTTCTATCTACTTTCTGTGCCTCATCTGCTCCTCCTTATAAATGGAGACTCTTAGCAACCAAGGTGGTAACCAATGTGGTAACCAAGGTGTGCTGCATCCACTTAGTTTCCTTCGAAAAAGTATCCACCATCTTCTTTTCCTTATCTATGTGCGACTTCTGAGGTTGCTGATAATATTCTCGAGTGCTAGAATTCAATTTCTTAATTATTACTTCTAAACTTTGTTTTCTTCTAATCACGATTATTTTCCCCAAACTTTCTCAAGATGTTTTAAAAGTCAGGATAGTAAGCCTTATTTACATTTAGAAGAAAATACCTGAGAGAAAGTGTTATTATATTAGGCATTCCTTAAATATTATATGATATATATATATATATATATATATATATATATATATATATATATAAATGTTACTTTATGTGTATAGGTATTTTGCTTGTATAAATATTTGTGTGCCATGTGGTAGCCTGGTGTCCACAGGAGCTAGAAGAGGGAATCAGATCTCCAGGATCTGGAGTAATAGAGGTGGCAAATCACCATGTGGGTACTGGGAAGAGACCTGGGTCCTCTGGAAGAGCAGCCAGTGCTTGTAACTTCTGAGCCATCTCTTTAGGCCTCTGTGCTGTATTTTTACTCTATCACCTTAATTTCTTTGGAGTTTATCTCATTCTTTGGTAATGAAATTGTTTGGTTACCCTGGATTTGCAGATACTTTGTATATGATCTCAGTGGATTAGATGTTACAATATTTGTTCCAAATTTGCCAGAGTGGTAAGTGTTGAACTGAAGTCCTTAAGTGGCGGAGTTACTGACCCTCTACCTAGTTTTGATCTTCACAAATATAGAATCTTTGAATCAAGGAACTTAACACCATACCCTGGTTGCATGGCCTTGGGTGAAAATTATCAACTTCTGAACCTATGAAATCACCTATATAATATCATCTTTAGTGAGTAGCATTTGAAGATAAAAATTTCACATTATTTCTTGTCATGTAGTTAGCAGTTAGAAACTTCACGTCTCTTTCTGCCAGATGGTCATCTCTTTAACTGGTCTCAACTTTCAATGAACTTTATTTCTCCTGTGATCAGGAGATTCCTACTCTAAGAAAGTTCTGCACATTATAGAGACAAAACCATATGCTTTAATCACCAGTGTCCACTCCCAGGCACAGATCTCTACCTTAGTCAGCCCACACCTCATTACCAAACTCAATCTACTCTACTTCCCTGACAGACAGTCCTCCTTCCAAGGCTCCAGTGTGGTCAGATTCAGTTCACCTGAATTAGATGATGAGTTCTCTGTTTTTTTAAAATCTTTTTTTTCCTCCAGCATGTCTTTATCATTTGATGATCATGGGATTTGAAACTATTGGGAATATGACATCTGCACGGAGTTTACTGCATTTAATGATCTTATCCCTAATCGCCATCAGAATTCATGCGGAAATGAAAAGATCAAATGAGGACTCCTGGCTAAGCAGGGCTTTGTACCTATGGTACAAGTTCCTGCGGATTCTCTGCTTTATCTTCTTTCTTTTTGTAGTAATTGCGCACCTTCATTTTTGGCATCCAAAGAGGTATGCTTTATTGAAAATTCCTTGAGAGCAACAACCATGGCTTGTTCACCTCTGTAGCCCTCTGCTGATGGGTTTAGCACAAAGCTCCATGCATGATAGATGCTTCATAAATATTGACTGAAAGAAGAGACTCCTTTTCCCAAATGGCCCTTCCAGAAATACCACTTCAGGAAGTAAAGACCCTTCTGTTTCATGGGCAGGAGACAAGTCTCCAAGGAGTTTGACGTCAACTCTTGTCATTAGAATCATGCAGGTTCTCCTTATCAAGCCCTAGTACTTTGCTAGAGATTCAAGCTCTACGCAAATTTTGACTTGGGGGTGGGGGTGGGGAGACAAATGTTAGTACTTTGTTTTGGATATAAGACCCACATGATAAATCCATGTTTTGGAGAAAGATAACCATAGTTTAAAAATAATACATAATTTTAATGTTTTAAAACTATTCTTCCAAGGGACAGGGAACAGGCTATATACTTTATTCTTTATTCTCACAAACTTTACCTGGAAATTTTTAACCGTTTCATAGATAAAAATGTACTGAGCTTGAGACACTTTTAAGGAGAAGAATATATATATTTTTTTCACAAATGTAATTAGAGCTGTCTAGTACTTTCTTACCTAGTTGAATTATCTGCACATGTCAGGATCAGTATGTATTCATTAATGCTTTTGCACATGAAATCATCCATCGGCTCATTTACTTACTGAACAGTTCTTCTAGGTCAAGACATGGAGAATTCTTATGGAAAGAAAATGCCAACTCAATGAGCACTCACATCTGAAAGCCATAGAGAAGAGTGAACCAATAATGCTTTAGGTATGTAGTGAGACCTGAGGTTGGAGGCATGCGGAGAATTTTAGGGACCTTGAAAGGAATCTCGTTTTACAAATGTAGTAAAGACTTCACAATTTGATTGGAGAGCATGGTCTTCAGTCTTAGTTTTGAGGAATACCTGGAAGTTTAGCAGGTGACGAAAAGTAATAAATTAGGAATATCAATAATATTATAGAAGGTTCTTAGAAGAAAATAATTTTTCTGATGTTTTAGTTTCTTTCATAAAGGAAAATCCATCCTTTGTACTTACATTTGTTACTAAGAAACTTTGCTTTTTACCTTTAAATAACATTTAAAAATAAAAACAAAACCAAAAACAAAACCCAACAACTCAGAGCCTGTAGTAAGCATGGAGCAGATGGCTGAGTTTATCCAGAGATGATAGTTGTGTTAGAAAAATAGAGTAACATCACATTTTCAAATTGATGAATACTCAAAATAACCCATGTACCTTCATCCTTTTAAACCATGCACTTTGGATAGGTTTTCTTTTACAAGAGCAGAAAAAATGAGGTAAAGTCACAAGCTGAACAATTTTGAATGGGAAGTTGAAACTAATGTACTGTATCCCATGGCTAAAAATTAAAACAGCAACAATGACAACAACAACAACAGCAACAACAACAACAAAAACAAGACTGTTGTTATACTACTAGGATAATCTGTTATGTTTTAAAGCCTAAGGTGAATTTAGAAGATTCATAGTAGGTTTGACTGTCTGGGGTCTGAAAGGTCATCTCTGAGTGGCTAGACCAAAGGTCAGTCTTGAAGACCTTTGAATGCGTAGGAATTGCACAGCCTGGGGCTACTGAATTAGACTGTAAAGTCCAGAGGTACAGAAAAGTCTCTAAGTTTCAGGGACATTTCCCCATTAATATTTCTGTTATCTTCTAATCAATTCATGTTTTTCTTTCTTGGTTCATAAAGTATGCTAGCTTATATTGTCTTTTATTTCAAGATGCTAAGAAATCTCAGAGTGTGTGCATATAGTGCAGACATACATGATTGTGCAGGTGCATGTGTATGTGTTTGCCTGTTTTTATAGTTCTAGGTACTGGCCTCTTCTCGACTTTATTTCCTAAGGCCACTGATTTATGCCATTGCATTACTTGAATAATAACACTGAACTGGGCTTCTTTGTTGTAGACAACATTCCTCTTTGCTGAGTGTCCTGGTTACATGGAAGTTGCATCACATATTTTGTTTTTAGCAAACACTGAGAAGTAGAAAGAATTTTGTTTCCTTTCCTAGTATTCACAGTGACTTCTTTTGAGTTATAGCTTGAATTCCAAAGGACTGTATGTGCTGGAGCTGGTAGAGGCTAGAAGGCGAAAAGTCTCGAGAAATAGGAGAGCTCATTACCATTGATAACCATTGGAACACAAACTCTATTTGTGGGGGGAAAACCCCACCCCTCATAGTGTTAAAGAGCAACTGACTGTAAAATGGACTTTATATTTTCTTGCCGTTTTACCTTCTCTTTTAAGACCAGCATGCTAGGGGCTGAGTGATGTCTCAGCAGTTAGGAGAGCCAGCTGCTTTACCAGAGGCCACAAGTTCAATCCCCATATCCTTCCCTTCCACTTCCTCCTTTTGGGAGGAATGGAAATGTTACTCTGTGTTATTTGTATTGGAAGGATAAAGCTTGCTTTTTAATTTTGATGTGGACTCCCCTAAGATTTTGCTTTGAGTCTCAGCATAGACTTTGGACTTGGATTCTGAACACACAAAACAATCTCCTGAGACTTTGGTACTCTTGGAGAGGAACTAATTGCATTTAGCACTGTGACATGATCATGCCCAGCAATCTTTGGGGCCAAGGATATAATGTTATAGAATGGATAAGATTCTACAACCTCCAAGATTTATATGTTGAAAGTTGATTCCTGATGGTGGACCCAATTACTCAGAGATGATAGGGCCATGAAGGATCTGCCTTAATTAATAGATTATTTCACATATGAATTTGTAAGTTCATGGTACTCTCATGAGGTGTGACTTGGTCAGAGGAAGCAGTTCGTTTGGGAGGCATACTTGTCAAGAGTGTATGGTGACCCTCGCCCCTTATCAATTGCTGTGCTATACAATTCTGTTGTGATGTCCTGCCTCAGCACAGGCTCAGGACCAGACCCACATGTTCATGGATTGAAACTTCTCAAAGAATGATCCAGAGCAACTCTCTGCCCCCTTAAGTGCTCTCTCTTCTCAGGGATTTTGTCACGGTGATAGGAGGCTGACCCTTCCCCCAGTATTCATTCTGTTTGCCCATGTGGCAGATCCTTCCTTCTTCTGATATCCTTTAGACTAGGGCAATGACTGTCTCAGTTTGTTCTTCTGCCTCAATTCTTGTACCTTTCCAACTTAGCCATCATACAGCTGACTGATTAATCTTTTTAATATCCTTGGGTAATTTTATGCTAAAACCTTTAATGGCTCCCCAGTCTTATTAATACATTCCAAGCTCCTTACCTTTGCATTTTTACGCTGTTTCCCCACAGTATGGCTGTCAGCCTTCCCGACTCTATCTCCTTTATCTCTACTCACCTTTATATTCTTCCTCTGTGTTTTAGCCCAGGCCACTCTCTATCTGTGCACCTTCCCAGTTTTATGTTGGTTCTCTTTGTCCATCAGCCTGAACCCCCTCCCTCCCCCCTCCCCATCTCCTTTACTCCTCTTCTCCCACAGGAAAAGGGTCTAACTCAAATTTAACCTTGCCAAAGCTCTCCATCCTGGAAATGTTGTTTCATCTCTACTGGCCTTTTATAAAGAGGGAGATTATATTGTTCCAATATTTTTGTTGTCATGAGTAGTTTGAAGGAGGAGTGATTTGACAGAGCATTTGCTTCATTTTATACTGTGTGATCTTTACACAAATACTACATTTCTTATATCCACTTTATATGTAAGAGTTTAAATTTACATGTTTTGCATAGCACAATACTTTTCTGTAGCACACTATCTGAAAAACACACATTTACTAAGTGTGGGAATAAATAAATAAATAAATAAAGTAGTATCTCCAGAAGGAGCTAGTGATGGAAGTATAGCTCATGTCCCAAGCTCATCTGGGTATGACTAAATTAAAATCATTACCTTTGCACATCCATTCTTCCAGATAGTTTGTGATTGCTCTTATCATGTAAAGCATCTCCAGGTAATTGGGTACAATGTGTTTTTGAGCTGTAAGATATAGTACTAGTCCAGACTGAAACCTAATTCCATCTAGATTAGTTATACTGCTTCCTGATCGCCTCTGTGACTCACAACAGAAGTCATGAGGGGACTTCTCAGAGCTAAAAACTAATCTTTTCTTCATTTTTAACCAAATACAGAAAATATCTTGAAAATATTGACTGCTCTGTGGTGGCTTTTATGTTGTGTAACTTTATCCTAGCCAGACTTATAAAACCACACACCTTAAAGTTATTTTGAGACTCAAATAAAACTGGGAACATTGACTGTACAGCATTGACATGGCCAAACACTGCATATGTTAGAGCTCTCATAAAGGGACCCGTGATTTTTGTGCATCATGCTAGAAGTCCCATTTATGTGGTATTGCTTTCCCCAAGGACATTTCAAAAAGCTTCAACTACTTTCTTACCACTGAAACAAAGCGGTTCCCCCCCTCCCTAGGCTGGAGAGCAGTTCCCATTTAATAGTGCATAACAATGGAACCAGGCCTGTCAGGCTCTGACAGCTTGAATGAAGGAGGATTTCAAACAATTATGAATGGGACTTGAAATTCCTCACCTGAAATCCACTGCAGCATCCTTATCACAGAGGAAGGTACTTAGGGAACCGCCTGAAAACTCATCCAAGAGGAACTTAAGAGAATAGCCGCAGGCGCTCATGATACAACAGCTGGGAATAAGTAATAAAGTGGTATTCTCAAGGGAGTTGGAGCTGTGCGTCTGAATCACTGATCTAGGAGTGAGGCCAGGACCCAGGCCATGCCATGCCTACCTTAGGTTATCAAACCTCAGCAGATGCAAGCATTGACTACCTCACATGTTGTTTTGCCTGTTGTCTCAGTCAGGAAGTGTTTTGTTTTATTTATTTATTTATTTATTTATTTACTTATTTATTTATTTATTTTAAAAGTCATTTTCGTGTTTAGTAAGGCTTATTTTGGACCCAGAAGAAAAGATGATACTGCTATCATTACACCAGTGTTTAAAGACACTCATTGTCCTTAACATCATTCTGATAGAAAAATCCAAGCCTGTGCTTGCTTCAAGTGAATTAATAGTTACAGATACCTTTCTGGTCAACTTGAAGGCGGGGTACATTTTCACAAACATACTCTATTTGCCTTTGCAGACAGTTGTATTACCATGTTCTAATAGATGGCCAGCTATGAGATCTTGTTACTTGAGGACATGTTGCACAATAATTCATTTGAGGGCTTTTTAAAATTGTTTTCATTAGTTGCCCACATTAACAACTGTGATACTCCCTGCTTTTGTAAGTCATTTCAAGACCATTTGAAATGAAGAATGTGAAAGAAACTCTAGCCATGTCAATTACATGCTTGACTGACAAATATTTTAGATTGCTGGAGGAGAAGTAAGAGAGAAAACTTGTTTACTTTTGGCCATATTCTGCTTCTGCTCTCTATATCTAAAATCTTTGCGATCGAGTGTCTGGGCTTCCCAAGTTTGAGACCCTTGGAGCTGAATGGCTCCACATTACTTATGCTCACACCTTAAATCTTAGTTAGATAGGTCCCTATAATTTTCACCTTAATAGCTTTACAGCAAAATGTACCCAAAGTAAACATAATTTCAGTCCTATTTATTTTGCAATTCAATTCAATAGCTCTATACTCTTAGTTTTCAAATAGTTTCATGATTACACATTGCACTCTCTCTCTCTCTCTCTCTCTCTCTCTCTCTCTCTCTCTCTGTGAGTGTGTGTGTTTCTGAGGGAGGACAGAGAGCTGTTTTCCACCTCCCACCCCGCATTTTTGAGACAAGGTCTCTCTCTAAACCTTCAGCTCAGCACATAATCCCCAGGATTCACCACCTCTCCCTCAAAGTTCTGGGTTTGTAGATGTGCACCACTCAGTGTGTCCAGCATTTAGCTTGGCGCTGGTAATCAAACTTCAGGTCCTTATGCCCATGCAGCAAGCATTATACTTACTGAGCCACCACCCCTACTAATTAGGGAGTGCCTTAGTCAGGGTTTCTATTCCTGCACAAACATCATGACCAAGAAGCAAGTTGGGGAGGAAAGGGATTATTTGACTTACACTTCCATACAGCTGTTCATCACCAAGGAAGTCAGGACTGGAACTCAAGCAGGTTAGGAAGCAGGAGCTGATGCAGAAGCCATGGAGAGATCTTCCTTACTGGCTTGCTTCCCCTGACTTGCTCAGCCTGCTCTCTTATAGAATCCAAGACTGCCAGCCCAGAGATGGTCCCACCCCCAAGGGGCCCTTAATCACTAATTGAGAAAATGCCTCACAGCTAGATCTCATGGAGGCATTTCCCCAACTGAAGCTCCTTTCTCTGATAACTCCAGCTGTGTCAAGTTGACTGACACAAACCTAGCCAGTACAGGGAGCATCTCTGTAAGCTCACATAAGTAGGCCAAGGACAGCGTTCTTCTCTTTGCAACACACCCACTTGGTTGGTGACGGTTTTGCCCTTGTGCCTGCTGCTGTGACATCCGTAGATCTGACGGCATGTTTTATTTGCATCCTGTATTTGCTGGTTTTGATGTAATAGGAAAAAAATTAATCTTAAAAGGTTTTAAAATCCTCTACAAGGCAACAGAGTTTCAGTTTGCTATCCAACAAGGTCTGAGGGATCAGACCCTTTTCCTCCTGGAAGCCTCATTAGAGCAGCTAGCACAAGTGCGGATGGGAATGTGGGCATGAGGACGTGAACACCCGGGCATTTTCTCAAAACTCACCCAATATTTCTAGAGACAGTCAAGAAAGAAGGGTGTGGGATTTTTTCTGGCTTTAATTTGTATTTTTCCATATCAGAGGGAAAATAACCTCATTTTGTAAAGAGGTGAAGAATGTTTTGAAGGGATATATAATGGCTCAGTCAACAATGTGCTTGTGGTTCAAGCATGAGGATTTGAGTTTGGTCCTCAAAACCCACACAAATCAAACCACATACCTACCTACCCGTTTGTCCACCAACCCACTCAACCAACCTACCAACCACCATCTGAGTGTAGTGCTCTCTGTTTATAGTTTCAAGACTAGGGTGGAATAGACAGGTGGATTCTCAACACTCACCTGTAAGATAGTCTAGCTAGCCTACATGGTGAAGCTCTTGTTCACTGACAGACCCTGTCCCAGAAAAATACCAGGTTCCAGGTTTACTCTCTATTTGCTCTCAGGATAAAGGGCAGTGTTTTAAAAAACCAACTGCTTTTCTTCTTACAATGTTTAAATTGTAGATGTAAAGAAGACTTGATGAAATGTGGTCATTCCCAGCCTGAGGTGTGGTTGACTGAGCAATCAGGACAGAAGGCATTCAAAGGCAGCTTTCTCATCTACCCAGTGAACTAGTGACCAATGGCTAGTACCTAGTGACCTCGTAATAACCAAATTAGCAGGAGATTTCCCTTTCAGTGTGAATAGAACCCTTGTTGCTGCATTCAGCTTGATGAATAGGCTTAATAAATGCCATTCTTACTCAAAAGGGATAAACAGGTCTTGCAATAATCAAGCTGAGTGCTGCCTAACTTCATGATTCTACATGTTGTCTTAGTTTAGCTTGGTTCAAAAGTCAAATGGCATCATAGTTAAAGATTCTAAACACGACATTCTTCTTAGCTTTATTTTCAGGAGAGCAAAGCCCTGTTTTCATATATAAAAACTCTAGATAAGTGTATTTATGTGTTTACTGAACTGCCTTTTCTGCAGTAAAAATCTATTTCATCAATGAAAACCAACCTGGCCATTCAGGAATGAATGTGAAAAAATATCTTCCTTAATAATTTATGGTAGTTTGTGTTTCATATCTATAGATGTTCTTGAACAGATAAAACACATTATTTAATATTCTTTAATTAAAAAAAGACAATTCTTGCCCATACCTAAACATAATAAAAGCAATCTACAGCAAACCAGTAGCCAACATCGAACTAAATGGAGAGAAACTCGAAGCAATCCCACTAAAATGAGGGACTAGACAAGGCTGCCCACTTTCTCCCTACCTATTCAATATAGTACTTGAAGTCCTAGCTAGAGCAATTAGACAACAAAAGGTGATCAAGAGGATACGAATTGGAAAGGAAGAAGTCAAAATATCACCATTTGCAGATGATATGATAGTATATATAAGTGACCCTAAAAATTCCACCAGAGAACTCCTAAACCTGATAAACAGCTTCAGGGCAGTAGCTGGATATAAAATTAACTCAAACAAATCAATGGCCTTTCTCTCCACAAAGGATAAAAGGGCTGAGAAAGAAATCAGCGAAACAACACCCTTCACAATAGTCACAAACAATATAAAATATTTTGGTGTGACTCTAACTAAGAAAGTGAAAGATCTGTATGATAAGAACTTCAAGTCTGAAGAAAGAAATAGAAGAAGATCTCAGAAGATGGAAAGATCTCCCATTCTCATGGATTGGCAGGATTAATATAGTCAAAATAGCTATCCTGCTGAAAGCAATCTACAGATTCATTGCAATCCCCATCAAAATTCCAATTCTTCACTGAGTTAGAAAGGGCAATTTTCAAGTTAATCTGGAATAATGAAAAACCTAGGATAGCAAAAACTATTCTCAACAATAAAAGAACCTCTGGTGAAATCACCATGCCTGACATTAAGCTGTAGTACAGAGCAATTGTGATAAAAACTTCATGGTACTGGTACAGTGACAGACAGATAGATCAATGGAATGGAATTGAAGCCCCAGAAATGAATCCACACAACTATGGTCACTTGATCTTTGACAAGGGAGCTAAAACCATCCAGTGGAAAAAAGACAGCAATTTTTTTCTTTTTTTTAAGATTTTTTATTTATTTATTATTTATTATATGTAAGTACACTGTAGCTGTCTTCAGACACTCCAGAAGAGGGAGTCAGATCTTGTTACAGATGGTTATGAGCCACCACGTGGGTGCTGGGATTTGAACTTAGGACCTTTGGAAGAGCAGTCAGGTGCTCTTACCCACTGAGCCATCTCACCAGCATTTTCAACAAATGGTGTTGGCACAACTGGCGGTTATCATGTAGAAGAATGTGAATTGATCCATTCTTTTCTCCTTGTACAAAGCTCAAGTCTAAGTGGATCAAAGACCTCCACATAAAAGCAGAGACACTGAAATTTATAGAGGAGAATGTGGGGAAAAGCCTCAAAGATATGGGCACAGGGGAAAAATTCCTAAACAGAACAGCAATGGCTTGTGCTGTAAGATCAAGAATTGACAAATGGGACCTCATGAAATTTCAAAGCTTCTGGAGGCAAAAGACACTGTCAATAAGACAAAAAGGCCACCAACAGATTGGGAAAGGATTTTTTTTTTACCAACCCTAAATCTGACAGGGGACTAATATCCAATATATACAAAGAGCTTAAGAAGCTGGACTCCAGAAATTCAAATAATCCCATTAAAAATGGGATACAGAGCTAAACAAAGAATTCTCAACTGAGGAATACTGAATGGCTGAGAAGCACCTGAAAAAATGTTCAACATCCGTAATCATCAGGGAAATGCAAATCAAAACAACCCTGAGATTCCACCTCACACCAGTCAGAATGGCTAAGATCAAAAATTCAGGTGACAGCAGATGCTGGTGAGCATGTGGAGAAAGAGGAACACTCCTCCATTGCTGGTGGTATTGCATGCTGGTACAACCACTCTGGAAGTCAGTCTGGTGGTTCCTCATAAAATTGGACATAGTAAAACCGGAGGATCCATTAATACTTCTCCTGGGCATATACCCAGAAGATGTTCCAACTGGTAATAAGGACACATGCTCCACTATGTTCATAGCAGCCTTATTTATAATAGCAGAAGCTGGAAAGAACCCAGATGTCCCTCAACAGAAGAGTGGATACAGAAAATGTGGTACATTTACACAATGGAGTACTGCTCAGCTATTAAAAACAATGAATTTATGAAATTCTTGGGCAAATGGATGTATCTGGGGGATATCATCCTTAGTGAGTATATTAGTCAGGGTTCTCTAGAGTCACAGAACTTATGGATAGTCTCTGTATAGTAAAGGAGTTTATTGATGACTTACAGTCCACAGTCCAATTCCCAACAATTGTTCAGTAGTAGCTGTGAATGGAAGTCCAAGGATCTAGGAGTTACTCAGTCCCACAAGGCAAGCTGGCTAAGGAGTGAGAGCTAGTCTCCCTTCTTCCAATGTTGTTTATGATCTCCAGCAGAAGGTGTAGCCCAGATTAAAGGTGTGTGCCATCACACCTTTAATCCCAGGTGAACTTGAACTCAGAGATCTCCCTGTCGTAATATTCTGGAATCCATAGCCACACTATGCTTCAAGATCTCCATACCAAGATCCAGATCAGAAACTTCTATCTCCCAGCCACCAGGCTAGGGTCACTGGTGAGCCTTCTAATTCTGGATTGTAGTTCATTCCATATATAGTCAAGTTGACAACCAGGGATAGCCACTACAGTGAGATAACCCAACCACAAAAGAAGTCACTTGATATACACTCACTGATAAGTGGATATTAGCCCAGAAACTTAGAATACCCAAGATACAATTTGCAAAACACAAGAAAAGCAAGAAGAATGAAGACCAAAGTGTGGATACTCATTCCTCCTTAGAATAGAGAACAAAACACCCATGAAAGGGGTTACAGAGACAAAGTTTGGAGCTAAGACAAAAGGATGGACCATCCAGAGACTGCCCCACCCGGGGACCCATCCTATAATCAGCCACCAAACCCAGACACTATTGCATTGGACAGCAAGAATCTGCTGAAGGGACCCTGATATATCTATCTCGAGTGGGGCTATGCCAGTGCCTGGCAAATACAGAATGGGATACTCATAGTCATCTATAGGATGGAACACAGGGCCCCCAATGGAGTTGCTAGAGAAAGTACCCAAGGAGCTGAAGGGGTCTGCAACCCTATAAGCGGAACAATAATATGAACTAACCAGAACCCCAAGAGCTCGTGTCTCTAGCTGCATATGTAGCAGAAGATGGCCTAGTCGGCCATCATTGGGAAGATAGGCCCCTTGGTCTAGCAAAATTTATATGCCCCAGTACAGGGGAATGTCAGGGCCAAGAAGTGGGAGTGGGCGGGTAAGGGAGCAAGGCAGGGGAGGGTATAGGGATCTTTAGGGATAGCATTTGAAATGTAAATAAAGAAAGTATCTAATAAAAAAACTGAAAAAAAATACAATTCTTCTCAGAGTCTGTGAACACAAGAAGCAAACTGTAGAAAAGAAAATCACTATGCAAGATTATATTTTAAAAATTAGACAACACTTTCAAAAGTCAAATTATGCGAGTACAACACTTTAGCCAAAAAAAGAGAAAAGAAAAAAGAAAGAAACCAAACAAACCAAAACCCCAAATATGCAAAAAAACCATTTTAAATTTAGAACTTCTATTACAGAAAAAAATCTCTTTGTAATACAATTATTCAAAAAGATTTTTTTTTTTTTTTAAAATCTTTTCATGGTGGATCTTGAAACTTCTCCTATCAGAAGGGATTTGGTTTTGTGCAATTAAAATCCTGAGACACCTCAGTTAGCAGCAAGGTTTTTCATCATGGTAGTGCCACCATCAATTCAGTTAATCCTCTCATCTCTTCTCCACATTGCTCATGAGCAGAAGCTGTATGGGGCTGAGGCAGAAGAGAAACTGTGTGGTACCCTGGTGGATGCTGCTCCTTGTTTTTCTTATCAAAAGATTGGCTGGAAGATACATCAAGTCTTGCTTCTAAAAGTCTCCTAATCTTCCTTCAGTCCTGCTTGCCTTTAATATTGATATTTTGCAATATTTTTTAATAGTTGATATTGAGCAAAGGTACTCTATTTTTCAATATTTCATTGATCTGTCTTTCTGCCTAGTGACAGGATACTCTATCAGAGAATATATATATATATATATATATATATATATATATATATATATACACCCTTGCTACACTGGGCTGCTTAAGCTGGGGGGCAGGGTGACTCTGGAGAGTGTCTGGACAGAGCAATGAAACCAGTAAGCTTATATTCAAATACACATGAGGAAAGTGGAAGGCTTGCCAAGGTTTTAGTCACCCTGCCAAGGACCACGTCTTACAAATGGAGCACCACTGTACTTCACACCAGGAATGCTGTTGCTGGAGGATTCCTGTTGGTTGTAAAAAGGACTGATCCAGACAAATGACTTCGGAGTTTATACATGAGTTACAAGCTAAATCTGGTGTGATTTAAGACTTTCCTTTTAAAATTGGGCTCCATGGGCAGTCCAATAAAATTCTTATTATTCTATGTTATGGAAATGAATATAAAGGGCAGACAAAATGTTAGAAAAAATGTTCTTCATCATAGGCACTGGTTATAGAATGTTTTCCATTAATGGATCCACGTTCAGTTTGCTAGAACAGAGGCAAAAAGAGTTCCCTACTTACCAATGACAGATTGGTATGAGACTCACTTCCTGAGTTTACTTTCTTGGTCTTCTACCAACAAAATCTCTTCTTGAGAACAGGCAGAAGGGTTTCTCAGTCAATTGTTATGGGCAGAAGAGAGATAGCCATTGTATCGACTTGGCCACCAGCCAGGCAGTAGCATGTGTTAGCATCCTAAAATGCTCTACTTTGACAAGTAAAGATGGTCACTGCTATCTCACTTGTAACATTCTTCATGATGACCAAATCTTGTTGAAGAAATTAGGCACTTGGTTTAGAACATGTGCTCCATCAATTTAAGTAGTTATGTTATGGACCAGTTTAGCTAGATCCAGCCATACATTTATTTAATTTAATTTTTCAAACAAGCATTCATATACACATACCTAATTGCTAAAGTGGAAAAACTGAGGAACAGAATCATCTTGGTATTGTATAACTAGATACACTTGAATCTTTCAAAAATAGTTGAAGCCGGGCGTGGTGGCGCATGCCTTTAATCCCAGCACTCAGGAGGCAGAGTCAGGCGGATTTTGGAGTTCAAGGCCAGCCTGGTCTACAAAGTGAGTTCCAGGAGAGCCAGGGCAATACAAAGAAACCCTGTCTCAAAAAACAAACAAACAAAAACTAGTTGAATAAATAAAAAAATAACACTGAAAAATTTTGAGTACATGATGTGTGTGTGTGTATGATGTGTGTGTGTGTGTGTGTGTGTGTGTGTGTGTGTGTGTGTGTGTGTGTTTGTGTGTGTGTGCAGTATTTCGTGAGTGTAGGGGCACGCATGCCATAGTATACATATGGAGGTCAGAGGGTAACCTTTATTTTCTGTCTATGCTTTCTGCCTTATCTAACACATGGTCTGACAATGTTTGTTACTGCACACATAACTAGCCAAGAGCTTCTTCAGATCTCTTGTCTCATCAGCATCCACAGGACCTCTGGATGACACATGTGTATCATTACATCTAGCTTCACATGAACTTTGGAGAATCTGAACTGAGGTCCTTATGCTTGTATGGCACACTTAACCACAGAGCCATCTCTCCACCCCAGAAGACAACTTTTACTGCACCTGCTTGTCTTCAGTGTTGGTTACCCATATCTAATTTTTCTTAAATAAAGCTGTTCTTTAGAAATGTTGCCCTGAATGTAAAAGGCTGCATTGCTACTACACTGAGCGATAACCATTGCCTAAGTCACAGAAGCAGGCATGTTTGTAGATTTAACCTTCATGGTTCAAGCTAGACCTTTAAATCAATATTTAGGATTGTCAGATAAAAATGTAGTATGCTCAGTAAAATTTGAATTTTTAGAAAACATAATAAGGACTCACACTGACCATTATTTGTTATTTAACTGAAATTCAACCTTAACTATTCTTTATTTTTATTTTTGAAATCTAGCAACTCATTTCAGATTTAAAATTCTTCTTTACATATCTCATAGATTAGCAGTTACTTTTCTCTAAACCAAAGCCTTTACTGACAATACATCTTTCCTGCTTTCTGTGCATTCCCTTTCTGGGTTACTTCCTCCGGCTCTTTATACAGAGAGCGGGTAGTGAAGTCCAAACTCTACAAGCTCCCTGAAGCTGAGTAGTGTATGAGATTCTATTTCTGTGAACTGCGTAAGAATATTAGGCTGACTTGGAACTGCTCTATTTTGATAGGTAACAGCAGAACTTCTCTGAAGGCAGAAGGCAGATGATGTCCAAGTCTACTATATAGCACAGAGGAGGGGCTCTGAGTTCAACACTTGCATGGTCGCACATACAGGGTAGGGAGGCAGCCCTATATGCAACAGTATAATGAAACTGTATGAGAAAGATTTTTTTTATTTGATTTTATTCATATCATAGTGTTAATTTTGAATTAGATTTTTGGTGGAGAAATACTTTAATAACCCACAAAACATTGGCTTCATCATTCAGGGTTAGAGATAAGACCTGGGGGGAGAGTTGGAGACACGAAATAGTACAAAGAAAAGTTGCTTATAACTTTATATGCCCCAGTACAGGGGAACACCAGGGCCAAGAAGTGGGAGTGGGTGGGTAGGGGAGCAGGGCGAGGCAAGGTATAGGGGACTTTTGGGATAGCATTTGAAATGTAAATGAAGAAAATATCTAATAAAAAATTGAAAAAATGTAAATAAAGAAAATTAAAAAAAAAGAAAAGTTACACGCGCGCGCGTGTGTGTGTGTGTGTGTGTGTGTGTGTGTGTGTGTGTGTGTGCCTTGTGCTCTAATAACAAATCCCTAACTTTTAAGACCTGTAACTGCTTCCTAACACCAAGTTTTCAGGGGAGAGGGAAATGGAAATGAAAGAGAAGATTTTTGCCTGGACTAGAACAGAAAATAAGGTTGAAGCAAATAGAACACTTTGGAGACTTCTGACAGTTCAAATGATTCATAAATACACGGGCTGACAAGGGCTGGCTTGTCCCTGCAGCTCACCTCGCTCAACTCTGCATGGTTCTGTAGGACAATGAAATTCAGTGCACTTAGAATTTCCAAAAAAAAAAAAAAAGGAAAAAAGTGAGCTCAGATTCTTTTAAAAGCATTTCTATGAGAAAACGGATCATTTACATGCCAAAAGCACTTTTAATGTGACATATTTAGCACATGTATTATTTAGAAGGAAAGCCGCTTGAACTTGGAGAATTTTAAAGCCTGTAAAATGGCACCCCGCTGAGCAGAAAGGTGGCTGCTCTCCGTTATGCGATTATTTGGTATAATAGACTTGTACATAACTTTTGATGAAATTAAAGGTATGACATTTACTTTCTTTTAGCCCCATAAATTGCACTTTAGAACATAAAGAATGGGCTGATGTACGAGTTTGTTGTTCCTTCCAGCTATTTAACGGAGTTTTAGAGAACAGTTTGGGGTTGGGGTGTTCATTGATTGAGTAACCATCCAATAGATATCCCAGGAGCTTTAATGATGCTTGTGTATCTATCATTTTAACAGTTCTGAGATGATTTCAGGAACCTTCGAATTGAAACAGGTAGATGATGTTCAGTGCCTGTTCGTTTCCTGTTTCTATGGGGATCTTAGCCCAAATTCGAGGATGCCAGGTAGGCTTCTGTAGTCTTAGTGTCAAGGAACTGTGGCTTTACATTAGCTGTGCTGATATGCTGTTTGTGGAATCATAGTTGGACTCCAATTTCTAAGCGAGAAGAAAATTTGAATTGCAAATCAGACATGATTTTGTACAAATTCTCCTCATATCCAGTATCCCAAGAAGTCCCCTTCATTTGAAAGCACTGTCATATATACTCTGTGAGCAGTGAGATAGATAACCAGCTCTTAAAGAGAAATCACCATGTGCTGAAGAAAACAGAAAGGCCCACATTTCCAAACTGCTAATAATTTTGCCTTAAATGACAAAATATTGATAAGGCAAACACACACACACACACACACACACACACACACACACACACACACAGTAGAATAAGAAACAGACAAAGCCCTCTGTTCTCTCTGCATGGCTGGTCTGACAGTGCTTCTCAAGGTATCCGGCTCAAGAGTATCCCTGCATTCAGGACTATCTATGTGTTTACTAGCGCAGGGTCCAGGATCACTGTGTTTCTGGGAATTTAAGGAACTGCATGTCTTGTGAGGCAGTTATTAGAGTGGGAATATTATATGTGAATCCCAAGGCTCTTTCCAGAGATTTTCTTTTCTAAATGTCTCTCTCACCCACACTTTTCCTCCTCCCCTACCCAGAGATTTCAGCTATAGTGTTTAAATTTGCTACAGGATTGAAGCTTGGCACTCAGAATTCAACTTTGCAGCCTTGAATCATTTATCTGTGTTTCCTTTAGAGGCAGAGACATTTGATTAGAAAACAAAGCTGACTGGTAGGTTTGTGCAGCTCTGAAAATTTACATGAAACTTTTCCCTATAAGGAAATTTTGTACTAGTCAATCCACAGTAAGATATTTTCTAGTACTGATTTCATAACTTAGAAAAACCAAGATTTTGAGAATAAGAAGTAAATTACAGTGAAAAAGAATTTTTATTTATTTATTTATTTTTTACTATTTGCACACCCTTGTTTCTACTCTGCTGCAAGAGCTTTGTTTGGGGAGAGACAAAACTAAAAGTGGATCCACAGCCCAAAAGGTACAATTATGGTCATTTAAGCCAATAACATAATTGCGTATGTAGCGTATATATTTATCAGACATGTGCAGCCATTTTGAACTCTTTATGTATTATCATAGCCACTTTGCAGCTTTCTTGAAACAATTTTCAACATCATTTAAGCAAAAATCACTGAGAAGGTTAAATGCTAAAAATATACTTTGTAAATTACATCGAGGTTATGGCACAAAGCCTGGGAAAAACCAACGACCCTTCTTTAAAAAAAGAGTCTTACCCACTCTCTATTTCCTTGAGATTAATTAACAGCAGAAGTTTAATTAATTATCATTGTCATCTGACGTTCTCTGTCTTTATTTTGAGAAACAGGGTTGAAAAAGATGCCTTTCCCAGAGGACTTCAATGCAAACTGTTTTAAACTCTCCCCAGAATCTGTTTGTTTCTTTAGTTGGGCGTTACACTAAAATTCCATTCTCAGAATAAACACCACCCCACCTGGTATTATGACAACTTTTCATCTTTAAGCCCAAAATTTCGCGTTGTTTGAAGTCTAGTTTATTTCACACCTTTGTGGAGGCTTTCTTTAATGCAAGCGGGTAGAGTCGCTCATCATTCCTTCCCGTGGCAATCCAACAGTTACTAATATTCATATGGGTGCCAGTGAAAAGCAGGGTTGCTTTTAGCAAGCATGAGGCAGAGTTTTAATTTGTAGCTGATAATTTGCTATTGGAAGCTTCCCCTGATTAGTCTTCTGACTGCACCAACAGTTTGCGAGGTGGTGTGAATTACCTGCTGTGTATGTTTTTACCACTCACTCAGGGATGAAAATGAATTACAACCTAGCCCTCAATTAAAGCTCGAAATAAGAAAACCTCAAACTTCTTTTATGTCCTCACTTCTAAAGAACAGAATTAGTTGCTTCTGATATCACTGGAATTGTAATTCACACTCTTGGAAACCCTGCAATGGATCTTTCGGCCCCATTCAAACAAGCACATCTCAGCTGTTACCCGACTCCATTGCCTCTGCTCCAAGTCAAATCATTGTCCAACAGCTGAGAATTGAAACAAACTCCATTTGCGAAAATGAAGCGTGATTTATTGATACTGCACGATGTTTGTAAGTGTCAATTTTCCCATGCCACAGAATTTATTGTGTTGGTTTTGCTCCCCTTAATTGTGAAATCTAGGAAACGGAGTGGTGGTTTTTTGATTTAGTTTGTCATGAATGCAGTGTCGAATTTTCAGTTGCACTGCTAAGAAACACAATGAAAACTTGGGAGAAATATTTCTGACACATTGTTGTTAGGTCTCTTGAGAAAATGTCCATCACTTCTCCTGGGTCTATAAGGAGGCCGTGGGAGCGGCCTTCGTGCTTGATGAGTAAGATTGACGAGTCAAGAAGGAACACAGGCAGTCGAGTCACCCGTGAGCTTTTCCAGCAGCTTGTGTTCTCTTTTAGCTACCTATTATGTGCTGTATTTGCTCATGCCACGCTCAACAGAGAGTCCCGGAGTGCCGTCCTTCCACACAGGAACACAACTTGTTCTCATGCATCTCAGAAAAGAAAAAAAAATCTTATGCAAGAAAATCCCCCATGAGAAGTCACATATAACCAGCCTGCTGCTGTTCTATAATGTGTTTATTTCTTTGGGAAAGAGGCGGGTGCCTATGCATCTTCTCACACAAGGCCAGCGTTACTGTAAATGGCAGACAAAGGAAAGCAAGCAGGTTCTGTCTTGGTGGTATGGCTTTCTACTCTGATGCCTAGGAAGGCTATTATAGGTATCTATTGCCTCACCCCATTAAAACAGTCACTTTCCCTTTTAATTATAATTATTAACTCATATTGATTGTACAAACCAATGCATTTCACTATGAAATTTCCCTATATGCATAATTTTTTTGGATGAGGTTGAAGAAATTGAATATTCTGTCTGAATTCTGAATGAGGGAAGCTGAACAGAGGGAAGTCTCTCAGCTGGGGCCACATGTAGTGTGCCATGTGTCAGAAGGAAAACAACATACAGTAGACAAAACATGTCATTTAGCAAAAGATTGTGAACCTTGACAATGGAGTTCACTTTTAACATTTTCTGTGTGTGTTTTCTATAAGATATAGTTTAGGGTTATATTCACAATTAGTATAAAGTTTTGTTTTTTGATGGAAACCTATGCCCCCAGGTTGTAATTCTGGCTTGCAAGGTTCCAGGAAAGGCAGGTACTCTTTGATATAGAACTTTTAGCAGAGTTACCTTTCCTCCGGATGTAGCAGAATTATGTCAAATTAGTCGATAGATTTTTGTTCTGTCTCTCTTTACTGTAAATACAAAACTTTACTGCTCACAGTTCTGCCCTGAAGCATCAGGGGAATCACAACAGGTGCAGCCCAGCTTGCTTCCCATCCTATAAAGAGGAAAACCATCACTCATTATGTGCTTCTTCTGTCCTCTGGTATCAAATGAAATGAAAATGATATGTTGCCAAATAGTATGCAAGGCTCTTAGAATTCTTTCTCAAGACCAGAGAAGGAGGCACAAACATTAATTCTAATTGTCAACCTAGCTTTTTGTTGAGCTTAATCTCTCTGGGGTTGGTAGATTGTTAGTTGATCAACCTTTTACGGTATATTTGAGTGACTGTAGGTAATGCTATAGCGACTATAGTGATATAGTGGATATAGTTCATCATTCATTCTGGTAGAGAAAAACTATACCATTGATTTTGTGTCGACTTAGTGTGATTAGAAGAGTCTTAAAAATTACATCTTCTAAGACCTAAGACCTGTGTATTTGCCACATACCTTTAAACGTAGAACCAAGGAGGCAGAGAAATGAGTTGCAGGCTAGCCAATTTCTACATAGTTTCAAGTCAGCCAGGGATAATGAAACACTGTCTCAAAAAATGTATCTTTATTAATATGGAGACAAAGACTAAATGAATGCCCAGTGTTAGTGTGAACTGAACTTGGGCCACTGAATAGTTGACTATATTATACATGAGCGGGTTTCTTGAATAAGGGTTAAAATTTAAGTCTGCATGAATGTCTGTTAGGTAGAAGGCAGGCTGGGCTCCCGATTTCACTGTCTCTGTAAGGTCAGCCAACTGGGAAGAGCCTCTCCTTTGAGCAGAAGCAGAATCAAGGCACAGACTAGAACCCAAGCTCTGTTTTCTCAAGGGAGAGCTTGGTTTGCTCTTTCCCTTCTATTTCTCTCTTGTTTACTCTTCTATTCCTGGATCCTCCCACTCTTACTTTTCCTCCATTGCAGCACATTCCCTGCCATTTATCAACCATGTATTATTATAGATGATTCTTCCCTTAGCTAGGATTTGAGTAAAATTTAAAAAATCATATAAATCTTACATATGCAACAGCATAAGAATGGTGAAGGAAATTACTGAAAATCACTCAAAAAAAAAAAAAAAGGCAGGGGAGTGTGGGCTACCTGTGACCTTCTGCAACAAGACAATCTCCTCACATAGTTCACTGTGGCTTGGTACTCAATGGATCCTCTGAGACCATTTGGCTCCCTTGTTTTAGGGGAGTTTTCATTCATCCCTCCTCCCTGCCCTCCTCCCTGCCCTTCTCCCCACCCTCAGGCTTCACATGCAAAAAAAATTGTCATCTTAAAAATGGTGAGTTTATCAATTATATAGAAATTAGAAGTTATGAAATATGACCTTGATATATTGAGTTGATTGCTTTTACAGCCAGCTGTATCCTGTAAAACAGAACTAATAAATTATTCTTTGGCTGGTTGGGGTTCTTTTTTTTTTCCTTCACATGCCAGATAAAAATCCCAAGCCCTCCACAGCAAATAATGCTGCTTGCTGAGACTCAAACCCTGAGAGGAAGTTTTAACTGCTAATATTTCAAAGTTTTTCGTTGGAAAAAAATGTGGAAATATGAATGAGTTCTGATTTCTATAACACTTAAGTGCATTTTCTTCCCTTACAGGCAATTTATTCCATTTAACATGAGATAGCATATATTACCATAAATTAAGATGATTTTAAAAGATAGAAGTTGAGTTCAAAAAGGAATCATATGCAATTCTAGAGCACGCTGAGAGAGAACTTTAGAAATGTAAACCTAAGAAACTTTTTGTTCGTAGAGGGGTAAGCCTAGCTCCATTTCTAGTGAAATCAATTAAAGTGCACCTACCCACACAATTTTAATAGATATCACACCAAGAGATTTGCTTTTTACAAATGAAAATCTTGTTTGTTGGTTAATCAAAAATAGGACATCAAAATGAATGCATTAGATAATTTTACTGGTTTTTATTGAATTGCTGAATATGGGAGCTGTGAGAAGAAATGGTGTTGAAAGTATACAGTAAATGCTCCTAAAATATTAAAAATGGAAGTGCCATATGGTTCCACAGCCCCATGACTGGATATACATCCATGGAAAATGAAAGCAGTATGCTGGAGAGGTACCTGGACTTCTTTCTCTTTTGCAGAAAGAAGAAATCTATTCAGAGTAGCTGGGACATAGAAGAAATTCACATGTTCATCAGTTGGTAAATAGATTAAAAAAATTGACCCATCTGTACAATGGACTACTATTCACACATACAAACCTTGCCATTTGTGAGAATGTGGATGGAACCATGTATTATTATGTTAATGATATACATAAGAATAGGCACAAAAAGACAGGTCCCACATGACCACCCTGATAAGTGAGACCTAATGAAGGTGGCCTTATAGAAGTTAAGAACATTAATTAGGAAGTTCTGAATGGTGGTTACCGCAATGGATACCACAGAGGAAAGAAGAGGTGGAGAAAGTTTATCAGTTGTCTCTAAGATTCAGTGGGACAACATAAGAAATCTAGAATACTATGGTATATTTGAGTGACTATAGGTAATGCTATAGCGACTATAGTGACTATAGGTAATACATGGATATAGTTCATCGAACTAGAAGAAAGGATTTTGAAAATAAAGAAATAGAAATGTTTGAGGAAGCACATCTATTTAACCTGATTTAAGGTCTTGTTTGCCTCTCAGAAGTTAAGGTCTAAATCCTGCCTATGGCTGAAGACACTGCACGCATAGGAGAGAGTACATGGATTGTTCAAGCTATGTCTAACCTGAAAATCCCCTTCTGTGGTCTAGCCTCCATGGTGTCAGAAACTACCAGCAACCAAGAGAGGGGTGCAATTGGTCTTCCTACTTAGGTGTAACACCTATGAACTCTAACATTGACCCACTCGGTAAGACATCTGTAAAGGTGCAGTAAGTGGTACACGTTGGTGGCAAACAACAGCTGTCTAATTGAACTTTATGCCCGCTCAATAGGAGGAAAATAAAGTCTGATACAGGAAACTTAGCCAATTTCCCAGAGTTAGGAGAGTCAACATTAATTGTTATCTGTTGGTAGATCCTAGGTTAAAAGGTTATCTTGAAAGAAATAGCATGATGGTTAGATGATCCCCGTGGACCGGTAGGGATTCAAAGAGAAATCTCTCTTCATTTAGAGTCTTGGCTCCTTCAGTTGCTTCCCATTGCACTCTGGGAACAGGAAGAAAGGAGAGGTGGTGGGAAGAGTACCCTTTACAGGGCTAATTGTAAAACCTTTTATTGAACCCACAAGATCAAAATCTACATTTTACATTTTCACAAGTTGAAACACCCAGAACTTTGGTGGTTTTCTCACAAAAGAAGCCCTCAAGTAGGTCTAAGAAAAGTTCATGTTCATGTTTGAGAGCAGTCTTCCCTCTCCTTGAAGTTTCCTTGGAGATAGAACCTTGAATGAGCTGACAAGAGAGGAGAGGAGTTGGTGAGAGACACAGAGAGAAATCTGCTAGTAAGTTTCAGTTTTGAGTACCACACAGGGAAGTCTTCCTTCTGAGACAGCATGCCCTTCCTTCTTCAGAAGACAAGCAAGCTTGTTTTGGCAGAGAAACTTGGGATTCTACTTTGCAATTTAAATCTTTGCTAAAAATTACATTGTCGAGGCAGGTGCCTGCCTTGCACAGGTGGCCAGTGTAGCAAATCATTGTATCCACTGAGAAGTATGGAGAAGTGTTACCGTGAGGAAGAAAGCAGCAACCTAATGAAACAAACGAAAAGGGGACAAAGACAAATCTCCCCTTTCTCTTCTCTCTTCCTTTCAGTTATGCTTCCAGATAATTGTAGTTTAACAGTCTATTCAGGAAAAATATGTTTATAACTAGGGCTGTTCAATATTAATCTTAAAACCAGAAAATCAACCTTGTCATTTATTTAACTCCAGCTAGATAAGGAGTTGGATTTGCTACTGAAAGTCTGTTACAAATAGCTGGGACATTCTAAGGTCACCAAATGATGGCTGTCACTTTTGTATTCACTACTATGATAAAAGAGCTTTTAAATGTTTGGACATTCAATCTATGTAGTGTTCCGACCTGGACATACCCTTTTACTAAGCGCTAGCCCACTAAATCCTCTTAGAATGTTGTTTACCTCCAGATAAATCAAACCTGACAACCTAGGTTAACTTCACAGATTCATTTTTCAGCCACAAATGATTAATAATTTTTCCAGAACGAAAGCTACAGACTTCTTATTATACGGTGGGACTACAGGGACTGATAACTCTTGGATGTCATATGAAATGGGAAGCCATTTCTCTGGACCAGACGCTTCTGGTTCTCCACTAAGCAGTCCCTACCTTCCTCCCACCCCCACCCTCCCACCCCACCCCTACCCCCCAACCTCTGCCACTGTAGGATCATACAGCAAGAGTGACCTTATCAGTGAGCTGGAAGTCAACGACTTTCCTTCATGAGTCTGAGCAAACCATTTCTGCAATTTGTGCCCGGTGGTCCAAGAATAGGTTTTGAATCTTTTCAGCGCCTAAGCAGGTATGTGTTATAGCCAGGAAAGATCTGCTGCTGCAGTCATTAAGATACAGGCTTTGCCACCAGAGCCTCAGCTGGTTAAACAGAGCCCCACACAATGGAGACAGGCCATGCCACATAGAAGTAAAATGAACAGAAAAAGAAGAAATGGCTCCCTTCTGCTTAGGTGCAAGGTGCTTTGCCCTGAAAAGGTTAGGATTCACATTTCTTTATGTTTTATTTCACCTCTGTTCATTTTGGACACTCACTCTCATGGTGTTCTCTTTCAAATCAAATACCTTTGGTAGGAGTGTGGTTTCCCTACAGACAGATAATTAAAGCCAGCACACAGTTCTACTACAGATGTCTTGCAGTCACCTGCTTGTCACAGGAAGCTTCCCTGGTCCCTTAGTCATCTCTTGTGCTTCTATTCCTCTGGCACTCTGTTAACAGTGTTTGCAAGGATGCCATGTTTTCACGAGCTGAGCTGGTGAATGGCTTTATTTCTGTGACTCTTCATTTTGCCGTTCCTAGAACGAACCACAGTGATGATACTTTCCACACTCAGAATTGCTTTCTGTAACCTGGAAGGCAGGGATGCTTCTGAGGACGCAGCACATATAACTTCTCTTGACACCCAGGGCACAGAAGAGTTGATAAAATGGATGATTGATTACTGACGGAGCTCAGCACTGAGATTTTTTTTCCAATTGGGTTTCATAACATGCATTAGCTTCACACGTAGAAAAGTTAGGTGTTTGTCCTCAATATCTTTATCTGCTGGCATGGACTCTAATATTCTGGCTTTGGCAGTTGCAGTTGGAAAGAATAAAGGAGCAAATTAAAGAAAAAAATTCTTAAACATGTTTTAAAATAATAATGATAATTAATAATAATAACGACAACAGCAATAAGTCACTTTTTCCCCCTGACCAAGCTTAAGCTTGAAATTAGTTCTGATTTGATCTCTGATGCTTTGATCATGTATGTTCTAATCCAGTGTGAGAACCAAGCTTTCATTCTATAGGGATAACATGTGCTTTATATAGGGATAACATGTGCTTTATGGTCCGATCATTTCTGTGGGTACCGATGAGGCAGGCATTGTACAGAGAGCATGGATTGGCTCCTCTTCAGCTGTTCATGTCTACTGTGTAATTATATAATTAGGACAGAGACTATCTGTCATACAATTCTTTTTATAATTCCATGGGAAAAGCTACTGAATCTGGGCAACAGACAGTCCTGAAACCTCAGGATTGCAGATGGTTTACATTCTTTCCCCTAAATCCCCTAAGTGGCCAGGCTATGTTACAGGACCCTTCCATGCCAAATCTTCTTTGAAAAATTGAAACCATTTTGGTGTTATCCAAGAAAGAGAGAGAGAGAGAAAGAGAGAGAGAGCGAGAGAGAGAGAGAGAGAGATTAAAGTATGCTCAATACTTGATGTTCATACATCTATCTATCCATATTGTTTTCCAGCAAATATTTTTCTGTCATGAAAAGCAATCAGAATTTGTAATCCTCTTTGTATCTTTGCCATTTTTAAATCTCTCCTGTCTTTGTTCTTTGTGTTTTCCATTTTACTCTCCATTCCCCACTCAATTCAGTATCCATTCTATTATTGTCTAACCCATATGCAAATGACAGTTTTAAAAATAGTCTTTTAGATTCCCTATGCAGGATCCCACCCAACTCATCCTAATACACCTGCTACCTATCTCACATCATGTCTCCTCTTCCTGGGAGAGCAGAAAAAGAGATTTTTAATGAGTTTGTTTTTGTTGTGAGTTTTTTTCTTGGCAATGCATCTTGCCGTAGATCATAGGATGGGTTCAGTGAGTGCATCAAATAGGAGGCATTGGGAATGACTTGTAAGCTAGAGGTATGTAACTTAGCTTAGTATGGGGGAGGTCTGAGTTCAACACCTGGCACTAGTTAAAATCAATGAATAAACAACAACAAAAATGAACAAGTAAGTAAGTAAGTAAGTAAGTAAGTAAATGAAGGCTCAATGGATAAGGATTTAAATACAAAGAAAGGAATTGAGTTGAAGAAATGGTGGAAATATGAGTAGAAGAATGGGCACAAAGAAGTTCAGAGAAGGTTTAGAGAATATTCGGAGAGATGGAGGGATTTAGATGGCAGAGGAATGGGGTAGAGGGTGACGCTTAGCTTATATTCTCATTTACAGATGAGCACCTTTTCTAGCCCAAATCTCTTTTGTCCTTTTCTACACTTCAATATACTTTCTTTTATTTCCTTTTTTCCTAACTTTCTTTTTTTTTACTGGTTATAGTATTTATTTACATTTCAAATGTTATCCCCCTTCCCCCCCCCCCGTTTCCCCTCCAGAAACCCCCATCCTATCCCCTCTCCCCCTGCTTCTCTTAGGGTGCTCCCCCCCCCACTCCCGCACCCACTCCTGCCTCACTGCCCTAGCATTCCCTTACCTTGGGCCATCCACAAGACCAAGGGTCCCCTCTCCCATTGATCCCAGATGAGGCAATCCTCTGCTACATATGCAGCTGGAGCCCTGGGTCCCTCCATGTGTATTTTTTGGTTGGTGGTTTAGTCCCTGGGAACTCTGGGGGGTGGGTGATCTGGTTAGTTGATAATGTTGTTCTTCCTATGGGGTTGCAAACTTCAGCTTCTTCAGCTTCATCAGTTCTTCCCCAGCTCCTTCGTTGCAGTCTCCATGCTCGGTCCGATGGTTGGCTGAAAGCAACCACATTTGTATTGGTTAGGTTCTGGGACAGCCTCTCAGGGGACAACTATACAAGGCTCCTGTCAGCAAGCACTTCTTGTCATTAGCAATAGTGTCTGGGTCTGGTGTGTAGGAGGAGACAGGGGAAAAGTACAGAGGGTCAGGAAATTGAATGGAGGTGTGTAGCAGTGGTGGATGGGGAACTGGGGTAGCCACTAGAAAAGTTCCAGATGCCAGGAGAGCAAGAGGTTCCAGGATCCAACGGGGATGTCATTAGCTGAAATACCCAACAAAGGGGAGAGAGAACCTGTAGAGACCGTACTCAGAGGTTAGTCATGGCCCCTGATTGAGTGATGGGGCCACCCACCCATCTAAAAAATTAACACAGAATTGTTCCTCTCTAAAGGACATTCAGGGACAAGAGTGGAGCAGAGACTGAAGGAAAGGCTATCCAAAGACTGCCCCACCTAGGTCATTATTTTTGGATTCAGTATCTCATATATCCCAGGCTGGCCTGTAGTTGCTGTGCAGCCTAGGGTGACCCTATTACCCCAGCGTTCCATGACCTGGGCTCACAGGTGACTGTTACCTCACAAGGTTTTCCATGTTCTCGGTTCATGGGTAAGTGTCACCTCACAGGGTTTTAGATGTCATTTTATAGTTAATTCAAATCCACTCTTTTTTTTTCTTTTTGTTAAGGAAGGTGAAATGTTCAGAGCTGTTATTTGAAAGGTGAATCAGATAGGGGAATATCAGAGCCCGAGACAAGTTCATTAGATGGTTATCATGGAGTAGGTGGGAAGTGAGAAGCCTGACTGGGGAAGGATGCTGAGGAAGGATGGAAGAGAAGCTTAAATGATAATGAATATGGATGAGAAGATGACGCTGTCTTTCACTGGTAAAACCAGCTTGTTGGAACACAGACTAAAAGGATATTAGCTATAGAAGGGCCTTGGATGGTGTATCTGTAAGTCAAACTGAAATATTAATGAAATACTGTGTGGAAGCATTCCTTTCTCAATTGTCCTGTGTCTGAGCTTGTTTGGGCTGGGGAGTATTAACCTACCACAGACTATAAAAAAAAAATTCCAAGGAAACACTACTTGTTTTTTTTTTTTTTTCTAGCTCAGGGAAGTCACTGACTTCTGTAGTAGATTCCAGAAGGGATTAAGTAATTATCTCTAATAGCAGAAAGTAGATTGTAAAGTCAAATGTTATCTAGTTTCCAAATTGCAATCTTTTTGAAATACAGTAACCAGAAATGATGAAATATGTCTTTTCTGAAAGACAATATGATGAAGAGTATAAGGTCACAAAGGTAATAGAGGTGAATGAAATATGATAGATATGCCATATTTTATCAGTGTACTTAAAATGTTATAGAGGTATAAGGTTTAAAATGTTGTCCCTATATTTGCTGCAGACAAGCCATTTCCTTGTCAGTTTGAGATTTTAGGTTCTTTCTATGGAACATTCACAATTAAATTCTTTGCATCTGAAGCTATGGGTTGAAGACTAAAAACCAGCTTTAGAGGGACTTTACCCTCTAAAGAGAGAGGCTTGGACTTAAGAAGGACGGTGGTCCAAATCAATAGTCAGAAAGGAGACCTGTCCTCAGTTCCTGTGTCAGCCTTTTTTTTTTTCCACCTACACATAAAATATTTGTGAAATGCCTTTTCTCTATCAACTTATCTCATGTGTAAAACTGGAAATAACAGCACTGATTTCACAGAACTGTGGCAAGGCTTAAGAGGTATCTGTGCAAATGAGATTCACATTACCTGGTTACCTTATAGGTGCTGAATAGACAATAATTACTATTTCTGCTTTACCCAGGTAGCTTCTCTCTGAATGTTTACCATGACGTGGAAGCTACATAAAACAGAATACTACATTTGAGTGCAAATCTTAAGTAAAAATTTAATTTTCTTCTAATCCTTGATCCCAATTCAGCCCTCTGAAAGGACACATGGTTTTGTTCTTCTGGATGGCAAACCTTTAACTATTTGACAATCGTTGTCACAACTCTGTCTAGTTCTCTGTAGTTCAGCCAAGTGGATGATCTACTTGGGCCCCCTTTTGAGGACAAATTTCTTACTTAGAAAGATCAGACTAGCTGCAGATTTCCATTCATTCTCCTGGCCCTCTGTCCCAGAAACCTGGGACGTGGGTGACTTTCGTGGAGATGCATAACAGTCGGAACATGGAACCTGAAGAGGCCACCCCCTGTAGCCAGGCAGGACCCCTACTGGAGGGATAAGGACACCAACCTACCTACAAAAGTTTTGACCCCAAATTTGTCCTGTCTAAAAGAAGTACAGGGACAAAGATGGAACAGAGATGGACGGAATTGCCAACCAATAACTGGCCCAACTTGAGACCCATCCCATAGGCAAACATGAATCCCTGACACTATTAATGATATTCTGTTATGTTTGCAGACGGGAGCCTAGCATTTCTGTCCTCTGAGATTCTACCCAGCAGCTAATTGAAACAAATGCAGATACCCACAGCTAAACATTGAACTATTATGGAAGAGTTGGAGGAAGGATTGAAGGCCCTGAAGGCATTGGGAACTCCTTAGGAAGACCAACAGAGTCAACTAACCCAGACTTCTGGGAGCTATCAGAGACTTAGCCACCAACCAAAGAGCATTCATCTGCTGGACCAAGATCCCTGGTACATATGTCGCAGAAGTACAGCTCGGTTTCCATGTGTGTCCCCCAAACAACTGGAGCAGAGGCTCTCCCTAAAGTTATGGCCTGAATGTGTATCTGTTCCTCAACAGGGCTTCTTTGATGGCCTCAGTGGAGGAAGCACCTAACCCAGCAGAGACTTGATGTGCCAGGGTAGGAGTATACCCAAGAGGGCACCCTCTCAGAGGATAAGGGGATGGGGGATGGGGATGGGGGATGGGGGATGGGGGGTGGGGAATGGGGGATGGGGGATGGGGAATGGGGGAGGAACCCTGTGGGTAGACCAGTAGTGGGCAGCATTTGGGATGGAAGTAAAGAAAGAAAGTAAGGAAAAGAAAAATGTAAAGAAAGGAAAGGAGTAAGGAAGACCAGAGTAGACATTCTATGATGTGGAAGTTACGTTATTTCTCCACTGGCAGTGTTTTTGTTCCTTGCCTCTGAACAAGGTTAGCTATTTTCTTTTTCTTTCTTTTTTTTTAAGATTTATTTTATTTTATTATATGTAAGTACACTGTAGCTGTCCTCAGACACACCAGAAGAGGGAGCCAGATCTTGTTACGGATGGTTGTGAGCCACCATGTGGTTGCTGGGATTTGAACTTATCACCTTCAGAAGAGCAGTCGGGTGCTCTTACCCACTGAGCCATCTCACCAGCCCCCTATTTTCAATGTACATTTATGATTCTATTTATATTAGTGTGAATTTTAATTTTTATTAGTTGATTATAATTTTCTTTGTTTTATAATCAGTCATCTTATTATAGCATCTGAGTTTAATCATCAATGGCCCTGAAGTAGTTGTTAGAGCTAAAAGGTACTAGATATTTCTTTTTTATATATGTGAGTTTATCCAGTGACATATGAGGGGGGGGGATTTACCTGATGTTTTAACTGAGTTCACTTTTCCATAACCTTTCATTTAGTATTCCTGGCAGTTATTCATAAAGCATATGTTTAGTGTGTCCTTATTTGCTTAGAATGAAGGCTGAGGATTTGACATAATTTGGACAGTGAAGGATTTTATTATCCAGGCAAGTCCAAATGGCTAAAAAGTTATATAAATAATCATGGGGGTGTGTGTGGCTCAGAGCACACACTGTACAACATCTCAGAAAGGGTACCAGCTCAGGGTTACATGAAGGATTGGAAAATCAATAATTCTGCCTGAAGCAGGGAGAGTGGATGAAGTGCGAAATGGGTTATCTATTGGGTAGGGGGAAAAGTGTAGGCCCAGAATGAAGAGCAAATGCGGTGTTTAGAGGAACTGTTAGACAGAGCTCAATGTGGCTAAAACAGCATAGATGAACTAAGGGCAGGAAGGACAAGCAGAACACGCTAGGGGAATGAATATCTTATAAAAGCAGTGACGGGCCTTTTCAAAGTTTTTAGTATAGGAATGGTGTGGTTTTCACACTAGTAACCCAGTGTATTTGAAATTCAATAATAGGTAAGCCTGATTCTGTCAATCAAATGTGATTTTTTTCATGTTTGTTTTAGATACTGAATGTAGAAGGAGAAGCCAGTTTAGAAGGACTGGGGAGATGGGTCGCGAAGGGAGTGGTGAGTTCAGTCAGAAGCACAAAGAGTATGAGGTAGCTTTGGCACTTCCCATTGAACATGCTTTTAGTAAGTATATGTACAGTACTAGAGAGTTCCAGTGGGAATGTGGCCTGCACAGTTGTCACTCATCAGCTGAGAAAGTATTAAAGCCACAAGGACAGATACAGTTTCACAGAGGCTACATACCATGTTGAGCAACATGTTTCCTGCCCTAAACTCAGGTTTTACTTGGCATCTCAGGAAATGATATTATTTGGAAACAAGATTTTTGAAATTTTAATTAGTTAGTATTAAGTTGATAATGAAGTGGACCACAACTTGGTGGTTGACATTCTCATGAGAAGAGAAAAAGCACAAAGAGTCATTCCCCATTCATCTTGGAAGACTACCCTCCAATGATGACAGAGGCAAGAATATTGCATCTAGAATTGTTGCCAGCCATCACCAACAACTGCCAGGACTGAGAGGGGCAGAGATTCAGGTCTTAAATCCACCTGGGTTATGGTACCTGGTCATGGCAGACTCAGGAGAGCAATGCCAAAATGACCTTGAGTCTTGCTGCTTGACTGCTCATCAAGGACTTAGGACACAATACTTGATCTTGGTAAGTTCAGCTTGCCACCTCCCTCTCTGCTGTGCTTTTTCCCTCAAGCACTGACTAATAATTCCATGTGCCTTTCTATACAATCAGTTATTAACTTAAATGATGAAAGTCTTAAACCAGATAAAAAAACCTTTTTGTCGTTATTTCTTGATACATTTTTATAGTTATTGATTCTTCAGTGATTTTTTTTTACATTTTATTTTTATTAGTTATAACTTTAGATTGTGTGTATGGGTTGTATGTGTGCGTGTATGTATGTGTGTGTGTGGGGTCACTGTGTGGGTATGTACATGCAAGTGCAGTGTCCACAGGAGCAAGAGGAGGGTAGAGTGACAGGCAGTTGTATACTGGCTGACACGGATGCTGGATATTGATCCCTGGTCTCTTATTGTTGAGACATCCTGTAGATTCTCCGTTAGGGATTCTAATCAGACATATATTAAGCTGCTCAAAGTTGTACCATAGCTCTCTTCAGATTCTTTTTCTACCATTCTCTATGCTTCACTTTACATTTATATCTTTATTATTACTATTATTTTGCTATATGTAACCCATGACATTCTATTAATTGCATTTAAGAAACACTACATACTGTTCTGTTCCCTTGGAAATTTGATTCTGGTGTCCCTTTGTGTATCTCTTTTCAATGTTCACCTTGTTCATTGTGTTTTTAATAGAAGAATATAGTTATATAAATGAATTTAATGTCCTTGTCTCTTGGTTTTGACACCTGTTACAGTTCTGGGTTGGCTTTGATTGGTTGATTACAGCTTATTTTTCTTATTTCTTTGATGCCTTGTAAACTTTGGTTAAATGCCAGGCATCAAGAATTTTATATTGTCGGGCACAGGATATCCTTGTATTCTTATCAGGAGTCACCTGTTATGTCAGCAAATTTACTTGAAATAGGCATTTTTTTTCATGTTTTGTTTTTATGCTTTATAAGGCCTAACTGGGGAAGTATTTCATCTCGGGGCAGTTTTGTGTGACAACTGAGATGTGTTGCTTTTCTGGGTACTCTTTCAGGTACCTTATGATTTACAAGGCTTTTCCTAACTTCTTTGTGGGAAAGTCAATTATTCCTGCCTACCATTATGCCTAAGAATTTCTCTGTCTCTCTTGTCTGGGCAAGCATTTCCCTATCATGCCCTAATGGTCACGGAGCTAAAGAGTTGAGTGAGACCTTCTGCAGAATTAAAGTCCTTTCTGTAGTGCTCTCTTGTTTGGGGAACTGTGCATGAGAAATGTAGTTACCTTGGACTTTTCCATACCCAGATTCGCCTTCCCAAGTCACTGCACAGTTCTGATTTACTCTCTACTGTGGTAGGCAGAATGTTTTCTCTAAGCACTTTACTGGGAAATTTTTTTTTGTTTTCTTTTCCAATTTTTTATTAGATATTTTCTTCATTTACATTTCAAATACTATCCCGAAAGTCCCCTATACCCTCCCCCACCCCCCGCCCTGATCCTCTACCCACCCACTCCCACTTCTTGGCCATGGCATTCCCCTGTACTGGGGCATATAAAGTTTGCAAGACCAAGGGGCCTCTCTTCCCAATGATGGCTGACTAGGCCATCTTCTGCTACATATGCAGAGACATGAGCTCTGGGGGTACTGGTTAGTTCATATTGTTGTTTCACCTATAGGGTTGGAGACCCCTTTAGCTCCTTGGGTACTTTCTCTAGCTCCACCATTGCGAACCTTGTGTTCCGTCCAATAGCTGACTGTGAGCATCCACTTCTGTGTTTGCCAGGCACTGGCATAGCCTCACACGAGACAGCTATATCAGGGCCCTTTCAGCAAAATCTTGCTGGCATATGCAATAGTGTCTGCATTTGGTGACTGATTATGTGATGGAACCCCGGCTGCAGCAGTCACTGGTTGGTCCATCCTTTTGTCTCAGATCCACATTTGATCTCTGTAACTCCTTTCATGTGTGTTTTGTTCCTAATTCTAAGAAGGGGCGAAGTGTCCACACTTTGGTCTTCCTTCTTCTTGAGTTTCATGTGTTTAGCAAATTGTATCTTGGGTATTCTGTTTCTGGGCTAATATCCACGTATCAGTGAGTACATGTTATGTGAGTTCTTTTGTGATTGGGTTACCTCACTCAGGATGATACCCTCCAGATCCATCCATTTGCCTAGGAATTTCATAAATTCATTCTTTTTAATTGCTGAGTAGTACTCCATTGTGTAAATGTACCACATTTTCTGTATCCAATCCTCTGTTGAGGGACATCTGGGTTCTTTCTAGCTTCTGGCTATTATAAATATGGCTGCTATGAACATAGTGGAGCATGTGTCCTTATTACCAGTTAGAACATCTTCTGGATATAGGCCCAGGAGAGGTATTGTGGGATCCTCTGGTAGTACTATGTCCAATTTTCTGAGGAACTGCCAGGCTGACTTCCAGAGTGCTTGTACAAGCTTGCAATCCCACCAACAATGGAGGAGTGTTCCTCAAACTCCACATAAAACCAGAGACACTGAAACTTATAGAGGAGAAAGTGGGGAAAAGCCTCAAAGATATGGGTACAGGGGAAAGATTCCTGAATAGAACAGCAATGGCTTGTGCTGTAAGATTGAGAATTGACAAATGGGACCTCAAAAAGTTGCAAAGCTTCTGTAAGGCAAAAGATACTGTCAATAAAACAAAAAGGCCACCAACAAATTAGGAAAAGATCTTTACCAATCCTAAATCAGGTCGGGGACTAATATCCAATATATATAAAGAACTCAAGAAGGTGGACTCCAGAAAATCAAATAACCCCATTAAAAATGGGGCACAGAGCTAAACAAAGAATTCTCAACTGAGGAATAGTGAATGGCTGAGAACCACCTGAAAAAATGTTCAACATCCTTAATCATCAGGGAAATGCATATCAAAACAACCCTGAGATTCGACCTCACACCTCATCTTAGTCAGAATGGCTAAGATCAAAAATTTAGGTGACAGCAGATGCTGGCGAGGATGTGGGAAATTTTTAATACTTCAGTTTTTGTTCTTTCATCCTGAGCATTTTTAATAGGGAATGTTTCAGAGAAAAAGGTTTCATACGTTTAAAAGTTTATATTATTACTTCAGGTATGTGAGAAAACATAGTCATTTCTCTGTTAGCCCATTTCATTTGACTTTCAAGTTTTGTGATCTCGTTACAGAAACAGTCAAATGATAGATCATTTGGTTTGTATGAGAAATGTTGGGGGAAGTTTTTAACTTCAGGAGAGTAAGAATTGAAGAGGAACCAAGGCCTCAGGTATATAGGATAGATTTGCAGCTGGCCATTTTTCCCTGAGGTGTTACCATACCTAAGAATGGATGGCAGGGTAAAGGAAAGGAGTGTGGCTCATGGCACTCTGTTCTAAGAACACAGGAGAACCCATTACACATTATCATGCTAGTGTTTAGAGACAGTTGTGATCTCCATTCAGATTAAATGGTGCCTGATTTTCAAAAGAATGACTTCTCAAACACACACACACACATACACACACACATCACATCACATCCATAGACGTACACACACACACACACAGAGGTATGTATGCACATACATAGAATAAGGCTCGTGAAGTCACTCTTCTCCAGCATGTGCAAGCCTTGGGTTAATACCTAGGCGCACAAGGCATGAGGAAAATAGTATAAGAAAATTATTTCTATAAAATTTTACAAAATGACATGATTAGCTAGCTGGCTCCATGAAGGCACGTGAAACTGTGGGCACAATGACCCAGGCTTTGGCAAGATGACACATTTCTATATGGCATGACTTGTTCCCAAATAACGCAGAACCGTGAACACTAAGTACATAAATACCATCTTTCCCTATTTCCTTGTGTTTACCTTTCTTTTGTTTCTCTGTATACCTTAAGACAGAGGTTTAGGAAGGGGAATAAAATGAGAGAAGAAAAGAAAAAAAATAATCCACAAAAATTGCAGAACCAGTTATTTGAGTTTACACATGGCTAAGCTGAGATTACTCCGAAAAGCCAAATCCACAGCTGGAATGTGGTGATCACACCAAAGTGCTTGTGTACCGGAGAGGCCCAGTGGTGTCTGCCATCAAGACTTTACTGTGTACTGGAACAGTGAGCCAGCCCATCACCTCTTTATATCCTCTTAATTCTTAGATCATAAGTGCTACTAGTGCCAGCCAAAGGCCTCATAAATCATCTTTAGTGCTTGGCCACCGAGTTTATTGGCATAAGCCTTTTAAATTTGGACTTTGCTCATCCAGGTAGAGCAAAAGGCTTTCTGTTTTGTGCCTGGAATGTTGTTCAGCACACAGGAATTGACTTGAAAGTGAGACAGGAGAGAGCAGTTGAAGAAGACATCCATTTAGACTTCACTCAGGAGAAAGTGATGAAATAATTTAGATTTGGGTGCTCTGCATAGTTTCTGGATATGAGATTTCTACTTTCCATGAAACTGGGACCAGTTAGCCCTCACTAGCAAGTTGAATTTATCCTGCTGTCCAGGACCTGATGGAGTAAGATCCTCAATGGTGAGCTACCCTCCCCCACACATATATTGTACCCAAGACATCATGAACACTTGGCATTGGTGAACTTTAGGGTTCAGAGTTTGAGTGGATTTCCTTTTAGTTTAGATTATTCAGGATTAGACTGCAATTAAAACTCTGGGAAGGGGCTGGAGAGATAGATGTCTCAGAGGTTAAGAGCACTGACTGCTCTTTCAGAGGTCTTGAGTTCAATTCCCAGCAACCACATGGTGGCTCACAACAATCTATGATGGATCTTGTGCCCTCTTCTGGTGTGTCTGAATACAGCAACAGTGTGATCATCTATAATAAATAAATTAAAAAACAAACTCTGGGATGAAACTGGAATAAATTTACTAATCATTCTTATTTATAAGCTACTATTATTGACATAAATGTTCCAGGGAAATTTCATTCTTTATGAGCTTTTTAAAAAAAAACTTTCATTAAAATGGAAGAATCCCTTTTCTTTTGGCTGAACCTATGCATATGAGATTCAGTTTCATGGATGTTTACTTAGAGTTGCAGTGCTTAGAGAGGGTATGTAAGAGAGAGCATGGGAAAAAAACAGAAACAAAAAAGCTTTTGACATGAAAAGAGGTAAACCAGGAGCCAAGTATACATGTCAGATGACAACTTGAACTTGTCATTGGGACATCCAATGATATAGAGGCTGGATGACATCTATTTACTAGAGAATAAAGTCAAAGGATCAGAAGGAAATATATAATGTGTATGACATCCAGGTGTACAGTTTTACCATACTATAGCTGTATGCATGCTAAAGTGTGTGTATTCATTGTTCTAGGACCTTGCAAAGGCCACTCTTCACCCTGTATTCCAGAAACAGATTCAAAGTGGTACAGTTGCTTGCCACAAAGCTGGTTAGAGAACTCACTCGATAGGACATCAGTGAGCAGCTTGCTTGTTAAACAAAAGTGGGTACTGGCATCTTCTTTGAAATGTTAGGCACAGTAGAGAACACTGGAACAAATGTTCAGTTTGCTTCTGACCTGGTTTGGTTTTGTTCTGAAACCTTCCTGGGGTTCGGAAGATGGAATGGTGCCTCATGCTAAGCATATGCTGGGTGGGGATGCTGGCTGCTGACCATAAACCTACATCAAAGGACTACTCCAGGAGTGGTGTTAACACCTCATTTACACTCCACACACAAGAATCCACCGCATTGAAAGAACCTTACACTTAGCCATCACCTACACCTCACCCTGAGTTAAATGAGTCTTTGTTTCCTCTAGCATTTCAGGTTTGGAAAGGGAAGAGGAAGGATAAAAGGAGGAGCAGAAAAATAATCCAGTTTGTCTCTTACTCACCTATTCTGCATCTACAATGTGCAGTATTGATTTCTGTCACACATCTCAAAAAGAGGAACAAAGAATTAAACATCTAGCACGTTGATGGCCGAGATTAAGGAATATATAGGCAGGAATATAGAACAATCACAGTAAAGACAGTACCACCTCTTTCCTCCTTTCAGATGCTGCTTAGCCATAGTAATTGTGGATGGAGATTTACTCAACAGATGAATCAGTTTATAACCTTCTGTATCTCAGAGCATCCTGCTGACCATTTTAGAAAACTATACAAAACTATGTACCAGCATTGACAGCAGTCCAATAGCTTTCTCCCAATCACAAGTACTGAGAAACACGTGAAAGCGAGAGTTTAGAACTGTCGCAGAGAGTAAGCCTAATAAGCCGGGTATGGTGGCGCACGCCTTTAATCCCATCACTCGGGAGGCAGAGGCAGGCGGATTTCTGAGTTCGAGGCCAGCCTGGTCTACAAAGTGAGTTCCAGGACAGCCAGAGCTACACAGAGAAACCCTGTCTCGAAAAACCAAATAAATAAATAAATAAATAAATAAATAAATAAATAAATAAAGCTTCAAATTGACACGGAAACTCAGCGACGCTTTTAACACATGTTAATTTTTTTTTTTTCTAGTTTGTAGTCAACAAAATGTGTTCACTTTATGGTAGTGGATCCTGATGGGTGGGGCAAGGAGCAGAGTGAGTTGTTGACCTTCACGGATGAAGATTTTTTTTTTTCAGAGTCATGTCTACTAAGATATCTATGAAAATGCAAAACTGTAAAATGAGTTTTTTTTCTTTATTGATTGGTCAGTTGGTAAAAGGGGGGACAATAAGAGGAATGCACAGCCCTCCCCCCATTCTGGTCTCTGAGGCTGCAATAGAGAGGTTATCCATTTCATTTGAACTGACAGGAATTTGAAACGTTATAAATAGGTTTCCCAAGCCCAACCATTATTTACTGTTTGACTGTAATGTTGGTGTCTTTCTCCTTCTTCAATATTGTTTGCACTTTACCTTTGTGAAAAGGACTTGATTGAACCATACAAGGGGAGATATTTCTATCTCTCTGTGGGAATCAATGAAGATGTGTTTACAGGTCTCCAGCACAGTGTACACACCACAATAATGGATCTTAGTCAGTGTTGATAGAAGGCTCTTTCTCATTGTTCCTTGTCAATCTTGTATCTATTACTTGATTGCATCATAAAAGGCTATTTGGCCAAGTACTGAAACAACAACTCTATCAGTCAAGCTGAAGTGGTTACCTGAACTAAATCTATTCAGCCCCATACCAAACAAGCCACTTTCATCTTGAAAGCAGGCTTCATTTGCCTCTCCACTTAGGGACCTGTTCATAGTTGCACTTGCTTACATTTTTAAATGCTTTCTTTCCTCTCACTGGTGGTTGAAATGAATGGGTATTTGTGAAGGAATAGCACGGCAATCTCAATTTAAGTAGAGAATTGTTCACACCAGAAAGGAACCCATTAATTTATGGAAGGGAGGCTTAAGTTCCTAGAAAGAAGGAAAAAAATTCTAGACACACATCAAGGTCTCTTCTTCCAGTTAATAAAACTGGTTTGAGAGTTGAGAAAAGAGAGGGAGAGAGAGAGAGAGAGAGAGAGAGAGAGAGAGAGAGAGAGAGAGAGAGAGAAACCTGTCAAGTACCCTACTCCACATTTACATGGGATAACTTAGCAAATCATGCTCCAAGACTGGAGATGAGAATTGCCCCCCTTCCGGTCATTTCGCTGACAGCTTCATTACACTAAATTGGATATTCGTCCCTTAATCATTTGCCCTCTAGAGCAGTTAAAGGTTGAATCTCACTCCCAGCCATCTTGAAGATGGCCCACGATATCTGGGTCAGTACTGACTCTATGCCTCTGGGCTCAAATTATAATTATCTTTTGACTAAAACAAGAGTTAAATTGGCACGTGTGACGGAGATTATCAGATACGAGAATATTTTTTCAGAGAAAATATCTATCACTGTCACTATCCCCACCCCATTCACCTGGTATCACTTATCTGACAAACCGTGGTCATGGAGCTTAATTGAAATTCTTTTGGAAGTAGATACATCATCACTAACCCCACTGCACAGGTCCTGAGTGTGAGGTAGTGGGACTACACTTACTACTGTACACATCTTACTACTGTAACAAACACTGAAAAATATATGTGCAAAATAAAATGGGATATAGAAAATTCAGCATTAATGAACATTTGTACTGAAGTCAATTTTAATATAAAAACGTCTTTACTAATGTACAACCATCTGTGAGCTGATCTTTGTTATTTTAAAAAATATTTATTGTTTTTACTTTATTTGTATGAGTCTTCTGCCTGCATGCATGTGCATGCACTATGTGCCCTTGAAGGCTAGAAGAAGATGCCAGATCCCCTAGGTTGGGGACAGCTGGTAAGCTGCCATGTGGGTGCTGGGAACCAAGCCTATGTCCCTTCTTCAAAATCAGCAAGTGTTCTCTTGATTCCTTCTCATGACTATGTTTCTATGGAGTATATCAATATTCCCCTGAAACTCTCTGCCAGTGTTTATACTGCAGAATTTTTTATTCTTTGAGACTTTCTTACAATGTATTTAGATCACATTTACCCATCTTCCACTCTTCCCAGGTCTGCCCTTCTTTCCTACCCACCCAGTGTTGTGCTATTTTTTGCTTTACTTCAACTACAGTTGTTACTGCCCATATACTTTCAGATTTGGGGTGTTTTCACTGGGGAATGGCCAGCTCACCACCATGAATAATTTTTAATGGGATTGGATGCTTATCTTTCTGATAAAGAAACTGAGACCTGGACATGTTGGATGATGGACCAAAGTTCCTATGGTTAGCAGCTGGTAAACTGACTTTTGAACTGATGCTTCCAGATTCCTTCTCTAATCCTTAGTCACCACTAGGGTGATGGATAGGATTGTCCTAAACATAGATCATATGTGAAATTCATATTGTAGTGTAAAATGTGGCCTTGGACTGGTACCACAGCTCAGTGGGTTAAGCCTGTTGCCTCCAATCTTGAATCCTGGATTTAATTTCTAGGACCCACAAGGTAGAAGAACTAAATTGCCACTAGAAATTATCTTCTGGGTATATGAGCTCCATGCTCCACTATGTTCATAGCAGCCTTATTTATAATAGCCAGAAGCTGGAAAGAACCCAGATGACCCTCAACAGAGGAATGGATACAGAAAATGTGGTACAGTTACACAATGGAGTACTACTCTGCTATTTAAAAAAATGAATTTATGAAATTCTTAGGCAAACAGAAAGATCTGGAGGATATCATCCTGAGTGAGGTAACCCAATCACAAAAGAACACACATGATATGCAGTCACTGATAAGTGGATATTAGTCCAGAAGCTCAAAATACCCAAGATACAATTTGCAAAACACATGAAACTCAAGAAGAACAAAGACCAAAGTGTGGATACTTCGTTCTTCCTTAGAATGGGGAACAAAATACCCATGAAAGGAGTTACAGAGACAAAGTTTGGGGCAAAGTTGAAAGGATGGACTATCCAGAGACTACCCCACCTGGGGATACATCCCATAATCAGCCACCAAACCCAGACTCTATTGCATATGCCAGCAAGATTTCGCTGAAAGGACCCTGATATAGCTATCTTGAGTGAGGCTATGCCAGTGCTTGGCAAATACAGAAGTGGATGCTCACAGTCATCTATAGGATGGAACACAGGGCCCCTATTGGAGGATCTAGAGAAAGTACCCAATGAGCTCAAGGGGTCTGTACCCCTATAGGTGGACCAACAATATGAACTAACTAGTACCCCCAAAGCTCGTGTCTCTAGCTGCATATGTAGCAGAAGATGGCCTAGTCGGCCATAATTGGGAAGAGAGGCCCCTTGGTATTTCAAACGTTATTCCCAGTACAGGAACGCCAGGGCCAAGAAGTGGGAGTGGGTGGGTAGGGGAGCAGGGCAGGGGGAGGGTGTAGGGAACATTTCAAATAGCATTTGAAATGTAAATAAAGTAAGTATCTAATAAAAAAAAGAAATTGTCTTCTGACCTCCACATGAGATGCAACCACCCAACACACCCAAATACATGTAATAAAAAAATTAGTGTGTGGTTTCTTCACTAGAACTGTAGAAGTCCATTTATTTGTATATATCTACAAACAAATGAATATGTATGCACATACATATATATTAACTACTTGATTCATAAAAAATTAATCTGATTTCAGTTATTGTTTACTTTTGTAGTTGTAATCAATCAAATATTTGCTTCAAAGAGCATGAATTTTCCCTTATAAACCAACTCTAAGAGGAGGTTTAGTCAGGAGGTGATACAGGAGATAACATTAGGAAGTGAATGGACAAATAAGTTAATAATTTTTTTAAAAAAGGACACCTAGTTGAGAAATGTGTTATTAACCCAATTACTGAATGCCATCTCATTCAGAGAATTCTGGGATATAGCAAAAGATATGTTTGAGTAAATAAAGTTGAGGGGCCACATGAGTGGGCAATTAACCAGCGCTTGGATTAGCATACTTGAGACTGCATGGGCAGTCTCACGTAAGTGTGGTAATCCCTAAGTCCTTCTTAGGCACTTGTGAGACTCTTGTGCTCCTTGTGTAAGTAGGCTCCTGTATCAGAAAAGAAGCTCAGGCAAAGAGCTGCAGGTATAGCCTTTGGAGATCAAAGCCCAAACTTCCTAGAGAGCTGCTGGTATTCAGTTCATGCTCCAAGCTGAAGAAGTTGGAGTCTGATGTCAGCAGAGGATGATGCATCTTCATCAAACATCATCATCATCATCATCATCATCATCATCAGCAGCAGCAGCAGCAGCAGCAGCATCATCAGCATCAGCAGCATCAGCAGCATCAGCAGCATCAGCAGCAGCAGCAACTTCACTCAGCAAAAGCAGACAACTCCCCTACTTTTATTGTTCATTCTGAAGGTAGGAAGTTGAGTCTATTCAGTTAGTCCTTTTTGCCAGTTCTCACAAACACACTGGGAGGCATGCCCCTAGGTCTGGCCAAGTTGATATTTAAGGCCAATTATCATAGTCAGCAATTTTTATTTCTTCCTAACTACTCTGTAAGCCATCCTTGCTCCCTTTTTTTCTCTGAAAAAGTTTAGATAATGGTTAAGGGTTCCCCCAAGATTTACCTTGTTTCTCCTTCCTTTCATTGCTTGCCCTCATCTTCACACACAGACACAGAGAAAGAGAGAGAGCCTAAGCAATGGGCATAGAGGAAGGAGTGCCTTCAAAGGTAGAAGAGAACAGATCCTGAGCAAACATGTACATTCCTAACAAGAACGGAGGAAGAAGAGGAGGAGGAGGGGGAGGAGGAGGGTGGAGGAGGGGGGGGGAGGAGGAGGAGGAGGAGGAGGAGGAGGAGGAGGAGGAGGAGAAGGAGAAGGAGAAGGAGAAGGAGAAGGAGAAGGAGAAGGAGAAGGAGAAGGAGAAGGAGAAGGAGAAGGAGAAGGAGAAGGAGAAGGGGAAAAGTTTCAAACACTCATACGTTGTTTTACTTTATCAAAATTGTAATGAATGAGAAATAACTTAGAAATGTTTTCATTTTATCAGTCAATAGACACATTATAGATTAATCCTTGTAGTTTGAGCTCAGGAGAACTTTATATGGAATCTGTTTCTTCTAGTGAGGATTCTCTTTCTCTATCTGCTTGTATATGGTTGTGTGCATGCATATGTTCTTTTGTATGTGTGAGTGCAAATGTGCGCATGCATTGATGTGGAAGCCAGAGTAAAACCTCATGTGTGGATCTTTGATTTCTGCCTTGGTTAAGATGAGATCTCTTGTGTACTCCAGGATAGCTGGCCCATGACTTCTGGGAATTTTCCTATCTCTATCTCATATCTTATGGTGCTGGGTTTTCAGATGTGTGTGTGTGTGTGTGTGTGTGTGTGTGTGTGTGTGTGTGTGTTTGGTCCTGGCTTTACATAGGCTCTAGGGGCATAGATTCAGATCTATGTGCCTACATCTCGATTGCTTCCCCCACTGAGCCAACTTCCTACTCCCTCTGTAAGAATTTTCAGCAGCAAAATGCCAAGTAGTGATAGTAAGTACCCAATAGTGTTGTTTAGCATATTCTAGTATTTCTTGTTATCTACGATTGTTCACCATTATTATTATTGCATTGACATTGTGGGATAAAGTACAGGGGGAAGAGAATTCAGTGTGTGTGTGTGTGTGTGTGTGTGTGTGTGTGTGTGTGTGTGTGTGTAAGACAATACAATGAAGGCTAAAATCCTGGAGAAAGTGAATACATTTCTCATAAAAAGGAACTGACTACCTGAACTTACTTAGTCAACTCTCTCAATCAATATCTCTAGGGTAGAACTTTGAATGATTTCCTATTAACTGACATGGTTGAGTTGCAATTGAAAATCCAGAGCTCAATGAGAGAAAGAGATGTAACAGACTGTGAGTTTCAAGGGGTTTAATTTATATACAGTTGATGAACATTTCAGAATGATGCAACATAAAATTACAAGTCTCTACTGGAAAAAAAAGCTTTAATAACTTTGTCATTGAGATAGACAAAAATGTGTCACTATAGGATTCTTAATGTCATACTAAGACACATGTGATTGGACCTTCTAGTAAGATATTGTGATTGGATGCTGATCTCTGTGCTATTTCTTCAATATAAATATGCATGCAACACTGTAGAAGGTTGCTGTGCATTAGTTCAAACAATATCAAGGGAATGGTTGTCACAGTGTTTATACATTTATGAGAGTCTAGAATTGAGTAGTGTGGTACCCACACAAGGAAGGAGTTGTTCCTGGATGCTGAATGGCCGAGATGCTCAGCATCATAAGCAATCAGACCTGATACAGTATCACTTCACCAATAACCATTGAGAAAACTAGGAACTGTTTTATTTATGTTTATTAAAATATTGCATTTGTATTAAATATAGTGAGAACTAACACATCTATGTTTTGAAAGTAAAACAACATTTTACAAGAAACTTCTACTATTACTAGGTCACTTTGATTCATCCCTCCAATTCTTCTTTCTCCTACTTAGTAGTTTATTGGAGGACTTCATAAATAAAGTGGCATTTGAATTGGTGCTTGGGGAAGAAGTATGTGAGTGTAAGATTCTGAGAATATCTGCTGCTTTTGATTTGACTAAGTTTTAAGTCAACATTAAGATCTTAGAGACTAGAGCTCTTGACAAAGAAGTGGGTGTCAATTGATTCTTGAAGATGAGAACCCACCACAGATATATGATTAATGTCTTTTCTTTAGTCTTTATTAAGACCAAAAGGATGTAGAAATATGTGTTGTGACAAGAATATAAATATATGACATGCATCAGTTTAGGGAAAGAAGTATGGGGTGAGTATGAGACATTTAGCAGTAAAAGACCTGATGGACAACACAGAAAAAACTTAAGCAAATGAGGCAAAGGCATCACAGCTGATTGGAATGACCTCATTCTTGTCCAGCACCAAGAGAATGATTTGTCCTAAGCTATAAGTTTATACTTCTAGTAACCATTTCCTGGCCTCTCTCCAAACACTGAGTAGCAAATTAGAGTGCCATTAAATTAAATGTAGGGACATGAAGCCATAAATTTAGAATTTGATATTCTTTAAGACAAAGTACAGAATTTTGGTGATGACTATGTAGTACTTGACAAAGTTTTGCTAAATGGTAGCAGAATTTAAGGATTTTTAGAGATGTGTTTTGGATTTCTGGATAATGCATGTAAAATGTTGAATTTCAAGCCTAGCCTATTTGGTTTTATGGAGGATTATCTAGATATTTATATTGCCTGTGATAATAGGTGATTATTTTGTGCTGAACTCTTGTACTACCTATATACACACATATATGAAACAAGCATAAGCAGGTGTTTTGATGGTTGGTTATATTGGACAGGAAATTGCCTGTATATAGTATCTTCTTTTGTTCAACAAAGCATGCTCTTTGCAATGAACACTGTACTAGGCTGAGAAATTTAAGTAGAGCCTATTTCATAGGGTAGTTGGCAGTCAACACTGCAAAGATGGTGGATATATTGTGCATTGTTAAACAAAAGAAAATAGTGAAGGCCAGCCAGGCGATTGTCACAATGATGGCAACTGATATTAGGCATCAGATATTAGATATTAGATGATAACTGGATGAATAGATATATTGATGTTATAAAAATCAATTCTAATCGTCATTAGTCTACATTTAAATCATAGAACAAAACAGTAATAGTAGTAAAGCTTACTTACTTTCTTAAAAAGGTTTTATTTACTAATTTGTATTTATATGTATATATGCATATCTGCATAATACTGTGGTGTGGAGTCACTTGGAATAACTGAACTCCAGGTGGCTCCAAAGATACTCAGCCAACTGAAAAATCTAGTTCCTATATGCCTGCCATATTGGGCTGGGAAGATTGCTACAAAGTCTACAGATATCTTTTCTCTGGTGCTGGTATGGCAATCCCCTGGCTAGGAAGTGTGTCAGTGATTTTGCCAAGAGTAAGTGCTCACCCATGGCCATGGAAATTTAAATGGAACAGGCTTAATCACAAACTGCCTGAATCTCAGGGGTTTCTGGCTCTTTTAACTATGGAAACACTCTTTTCCAGCAAATCTATTGACATTTTCCTATGTGTTCTAAGAATGTGTCATACATTATTTAACTTATTTTAATTAAATTATTATTTTATGTTTGTGAGCATTTTGCTTGCATGTATGTCTATATACCACGCACATACCTGGTAACTGTGAAGGCATAAAGAAGGTATTGGATCCCATGGAATCAGAGATACAGGTGGTTATGAGCTGCCATATTGGAACTAGGAATAAAACCTTGATCCTTAAGAATAACATCCAAAGTTCTTACCTTATGAGCCATCTTTCCAGCCCCAATAAATTCTGATACATGGGGGATGTACAGTTTTAGCATATTCACAATTATAGCTTTTCAATTCTACTTCATTTTCATTTCCCAGTGTGTGTTGACCAGGGATTTGGGAGAACAACCTATCCAGTCCTCTATCTGCAAGGCATGAGTATCAACCCTTCAGACTTTTAAATATTATTCATTTAATTTCTGTAGATAATTGAATATTTTTTAACTCCTAGCATAGTAAGCATTTCTACAAGGAAATGTGTCCATCAAGGGCCAGTGAGATGCCTCAGTAGGTGAAGCACTTGGCACCAAGTCTAACAACCTGTGTTCAATCCCTTGGACCACATGGTGGAAGAAGAGGACATACTTCAGCAAGTTGTGCTCTGAATTCTACAATGGCATCATGGCATGATTGTACACCCCCACCCCCACACAGACATGCATGTGTACACACACATAAATTCATGCACACACACATGCACACACACACACAGAGGCACACACACAATGAATTTTAAGATGTCAAAAATATGCATTTGTAATAGGTGCTAAATTCCATTTCTTTGCCTCTATATAAAAGACACATGCCTTCTTATAGATTTCATCATTTTATTTATTTTAAATGATTGACCTTTTCAAACAACGGCTTATATTTTCTTTCCTATCTCAATCTCTATCAAATTTGATATTAAGAGTTTCTAGCCATGGAAATGTGTTTGTGGGTATCTGGTTTTATCTTGGATAACTTTGACTAAACTCTCTTACTTGTCACTAGAAAGCTTGGCTCTGGAGTTTCTATTATGAAAAAATATTTTTGTGAATTCTGAGACGTCTTAGTTCTGATTAAAATATAAAAGAAGGTGAAATGACACAAATTGTCTGCAGGTCTGAGGGTGCATGGCTTCAGAGACTGCTTCCAGGTTATCATGTAACTTGCCTTGGCAGTTTGAGCTGATGCAAACATTTTCTTTTGCCCACATGGAGTTAGCTTTTGAGCTGTATAGTTTTGTGACTATGTGGTTTCTTCTTAGGCACGCATTGTGCTTTGTTGTAATAGTTAATACTATGACCCCTCCACAGGCTATGCAATGCTGCTTCCCTAAAGCAGTGACTGGCTTAGTAGTCATTGTTGACCAAAACTCCACATTTCTTCCTCTTTATCAAAACACTGTTCTAGTTAGAGAGAGAGAGAGAGAGAGAGAGAGAGAGAGAGAGAGAGAGAGAGAGAGAAGGAATCTAGGATATCAGGACTGTCTGGTTTGTCCATGACCTTCAGGAAGTGCCTTCATTGTGATGGTCTTATTTCTTATCTATTTATGGTAAGAACACTGAGACCATTTACTTCCATTATTTTCATAATGCTGGAAATTGAAACTGGACCTTAAACATGGTAGGCCAAGGCTCTATTTCTGAGCTATAAACCTAGGCCTAAGAATATGAGATTTAGTGATCTACAAACTCATTTATGATGAAGTGATTTCTTACAAAGAATAAAATATTTACTAATTCTCAAGGAATTAAACTTTTCTTTTCAGTAAAGAATCTAATTCTTGGGTTTCTGTGACATTTACAGTGGACTTTACAGTAACTCAGTGGCTGCGAAGTCTCTGAGTTACACCACACTGGGCATGGAGGACTCAGCTTTCTAGAATTATGACACATGGGCATTATCTCCTAATCTTTCTGTAGATTGTTTTAAATAATCCATAATTATTTCTGTGTCTCTTTATCTACTGATTTTAGTTCAACAGTTAATAATTTTATAATATTTAAAATTTCTTCTAAAAGTTTATGTGGATGACTTTTATTTAATATACAAGGTCCTAAATGTCATCCCTCTGTTTAAGTAAAGCAGCTTGTAAGTGCACAAGCATTTTACAGAATCTCAGAGCATAGGGAAGAAGTCTATTTGGACTCTCTCTCTCTCTCTCTCTCTCTCTCTCTCTCTCTCTCTCTCTCTCCCTGTGTGTGTGTGTGTATGTGGTGTATCTTTTATCCTCAGATTCAAGGGTCTCAGGTGGGAGCTGGTAGCATGGCTACTTCCCTGAGCAAAGGCTGATAGTGCAAAAGGGAAGCCAGGAGGGGTTAGTAGCTCCACTGGTCCTGGGCAAAGGTGGTAGCATAGACTACTTGGTACAACAGCCTATTACATTTACTTTGATCACAGGCCTTCTAATATTGGATCTCTAGTGTCCTGGAAGCTGTCTCCTGAGATTAACTCTCACAGTATTGAAAGGTGCCAGGCAAGCTGCCGAGGGAGAAAAGTTATCAACAGTTATACCTACCTGTAAAGTCCTTGACATTTCTAGCCACATGTCTCTGTCTAGAGGAGAACCCATTACTACCATTTCCCTGGATCAATCTCATTTCTGACTGTATTCTAAACACTTCTCCTTATAACTGCAGAGACTTGTAGCTCTCAACCTCATCAAAAAAGATCATGTTTGCAACAAACAAAAGCTACTACAAAGATCCCCACTAGTCAGAAGACAGAGAATAAATGTTTAAGTGACTGTGGAGTACACAGCCACCCCCCCCAACTGAGATATCAAGAAAGTAATCCCTATGCCTAAGGCCCAGGAAACATTATGGAAGAGGGGGCAGAAAGACTGTAGAAGCCAGGGGACCAGGAAGACTGCTGAGGGATTGTGTCTTCCAGACATGGCAGGCAAGCCGTACACATGAACACTCAACAATATGGGTGCTGCACAAGACCACACGAGTTGACATGCCAGTGGATGTCAAGGCCCTACCCCCAAAAGAGGGAGCTTCAGGCAGTCAATGGCTACTGAAGGAGAGGGAATTAATTTTCTCCTAATTTTAAGTCATAATTCCTACATATGTACATAAGTACATGTGGACAATGCAAACTGACTCCAACAGGATGTATATATGTATAACTATAATGATTATAGAAAGAGACCCCAAAGTGCAGAGTGACCCCATAGGAAGACCAGCAATCTCAACTAACCTGGACACCAGGGAGCTCTCAGAGACTGAGTTCCCAACCGGGCAGCATATGTGGGCTGTCCGAGGCTCCCAGCATGTATATAACTGAGGACTGCTTGATCTGGCCTCAGTAGGAGAAGAT